>JNDQ01000849.1:0-16717 GCA_000696995.1 Apophysomyces elegans B7760
GTAACTTCTTTTTCATATTGTTCATATGATCGCTCCAGGTCACGCCTAATGGTTGATGCGCTTGGTAGCTTTAAGCTGATCATATCTGGTGCAAGGTGAGCAAAGTGGAGTAGGTCTTGCAACGTTTTCCGTTCAACTGAGGTATATGGAGACGCGGTAGATATAATATCAGCAAGTAAAAGTTGACGGAACTTTTCTTTGGTAAATACTCGATCTGGCATTGTCCCGTTTCCACTTCTAATAAAGGCATCAAGTGGGCCCATTCCAAGCACCAGAGAACCAGAGTTGGCAGCGGGGGAATCTTTGGTAAGATTGTGCTTCAATTCAAGATGCTTAAGAATGTTACCAGTAGATCCACCGCCATTGATATATTTTTGTCCACATTTAGTTCCTCTGGCGCTTACAAAGTTGCATAGAATCCATCTAACTCCATCGATATGCTGACGAGTGCCCATTCATTGATGAACACCCAACTAGCGTTTGATTTTTGCTTTTTCGTCAACGGAGCAGATGACAAAGTTTGATCTTGCGATTCTGTATCAACGCTCTCTTCAGCTTCAATTGACATTAGCGACTCTTCTCTTTCCAGGCTAGGAAAGGTGTCCATATTCTCAGTGTCAGACATGGTAAAGGATGACAGATCCTAATGCAATATTAGATATGGTTATCAACGATTTTATCTTACATGAGCATGTTGAGACGATCACTTTCCTGCAGCAATTGATAATTCTCCAATAGAAAATGGCAGTGATCGGTAAGAAAAAGATGGTAGGTTGTAAAAAGAGAATAGAGATTCAATAAAGCGTTTTTGAACCTTGATCGATCATGTTTATATACCTTCTTGCCGCACTCATTATGATAGCTAAAGGATCATAATAGAACAATGACAAATCTGGCTGCGGAAGCAATGACGTAATATGAGCTCTGCTATAGTTTTGATTTTTAATCAAGTCTTCTTTGCTGCAAAGTTCTTTATAAGCAGAATCAAACTCCACTTTAACATTCTTACTGCGGTATGATGGTCAATCCTGTTGAACAAGGACCTGAACCTTCTCGAAAAAAGTTTCAGTGAAAAGAAAGATGTGTTTATTTGGCTGCAGTGCATTAAAGTTGTATTCAATAAGAAAACAAGATCGTATTCAACGTTTCATAACGACACACGAGTCTCACTTTTTCATTCTGCCCATTACGCATTCCAAATCTTATAATAGCCATAATGTTCCCTTCATTCAAAACCATTTCGCTGATTCAAACTTTTTACGGTCATTACCCAAAGTCAACGCCATTTGAGAAAAAAAATTACGTCGAACTACATCTTAACGCTTTAAGCCAAAGTACTGGAGAACTATACTTATTCTTCTTTTAACACTACTACCTTTCTTTTGCTCATTGCGATCTGCAATACTTTTTACCAGCATCAGCTTTTCGCTAATTCGGTCATCTAATGAGCTATGTTTTCGCAATCTTGCAGTCAATTATAAGGAATGAACAACACTTTATACACTTCTCTTTCAAATGAACGTTTATACTTAACAAAGCAAGCTTGCTATATATCTTTATTTTGGTCAGGTTGTTTAACTGTTAAACTAACTTTGTATGAGTTGAATAAGGCCACCTGCAAAAAGCACTGTGTTTTTATAAACGGATTAAATGGATCACGGATTTTTGACGATCCCTAGTCATCATAGTATAATACTGGATAAGTGATCTTTATTAATTTCCATTGGGAAAAAACATGAAGTAATAATTAATTAACTATGAAAGGTATCTATGTTCTGTTGCTTGAAGTAACTGGATTTGATTTTCAAACTGTTGTAGCCAGTGCATACATATATCGTTGTATGGAACTTTGACGTTTTGGAGGTTTTGCTGTGTGGATGATATCAAATAAAGATCTTGAAGGTGGCGAACTCGAGATATGGCAACGTAGAATAGTCCCGGTGCAAAGAAATCGGTAATAAACAAGGCGACCTTTGCCAGAGTAAGACTTTGTACCTTATGCATTGTAAATGCCCAACCAAGTACTAACAGAAATTGCGTACGGCTGTAAGAGGTATAGGGGACTTCGCGTGTAATTTGAGTAACATTGAAGAGATTTTGTGGGTTGTCTAGTGCATGAACTTGGATAGCATCGGTGGTAATTTGCTTAACAATACATAGTCGCCCATTAACCCACCCATTGGATACATCAAAATTGTGCAGTAGCATAACATGTGCATCTATTTTTAATTCGAGAGACTAAAAAGAATTAATTTTGATGTTTATGGTAACCATGTACTTACTGGTAGTAAATATATACTTTCTAACGCTTGTCTTGCAACGTCTGATTGACCACCAAGGATATCATATGATGAGAGTCTAATTGTATTGCCAGGAAGCGCTTGCAATTTTTCCTGATTAAAAGTTGCTGCTCCTACTTTCCTTGCGGTCAAAATAATACAGTCATTTGGGAGCTGATCTTGTGTGGTTAGTCGACTTGATAGTAGCTCCATCATAGTAGGGCTGTTAAGGCGATTCATCTGTATATCGTTGAGTAAATTAAAAAATTCGATATCTGTTTGGCGACAAGGGTGATATACATGTTGTATTGATATGTTTTTAAAGATATTAGACTGCATAATCGGTTGATCGTCGAGGTTAAATGGTAACAGTTGAGCAAAGTCACCAAAGAATACAACATGATAGCCTCCCCATGGCATCTGTTTCTTTGCCGCAAGCTGCATGGCATAATCAAGTTGGTCGACAAGTTGAGCTGACAGCATAGAACATTCATCAAGTAGAAATACAACGCGCATGTTGTTTTTGAGAAATTCATCAAGCTGAGTATGATTTATAAGCTGTTCAGTATTATCCATACCAAAAAATCGATGTACTGTTATATCACCAATGTTGTATGCCGCTACTCCAGTGTATGCGAGTTTAATTACCTAAAATAAAAAGATTGTTAAGTTAGTCATTTGGTAAAAGAGGTTGGTCTGACTTACCATATAGCCAAGTGATCGATAATGTTCAGCAATTGCGTTTAAAATATATGATTTTCCAGTACCAGCGCTACTATGAATTAATACTGGCTCTTTGTCATCTAGTAGCTCTAAAGTATTTGAATATGCAATGTACTGAGAACGAGTAAACTGAGTAATTCGTTGAGATACTGTTTGTGCTAAAGATTGCTGTTCATCAATTGTTGCTGGGATTTCCCAGTTAACAAATGTTAGACCTTCAACGTCTGTAGCTGCCGCATCGTTTATAAGCGTTTGATAGGTATCAAGGATTGTAGTGGTACTATTATCAAATGTAACAGGAGGCAGTTGACTGGTTTGTACTAATGCTAGGTAACATTCTAAAAAGTAGACATTAGATGCAGAGTAGAACATATGAGTTACTATACCATAGTAGGTCGAATATCTATTTAGATCACACACATCATTAACATTGCAAAACGGTACATTTAAAATAATATTTTGGTAGTAAAATGCTTCTCCGCCAGAAACAGGAATATACTGTGTTCTCCATACACATGGTTCTCCACGTCGTGCAATCCATTTGCTACCATCAGAACCAACATTACCAGGCTTGTTACCATACACTTGAATGTACTTTGTAAAAAAATCTGGCATTGTTAAATTATCAAAGATTTCTCCAGATGGACGGGCACAGTACTTTTCTATAAAGTAATAGTCAGTAGTTCTCTTTACTAATCATTACAACTATACCTAGTTGAGTTTTGTATGTAATATCTTCTGGTCGGTTCTGATTCATATGCTTTTTTCGCTTGATAACACGGCGTGTATCTTCTGGTAATGAGGTTGAGATGTAAATAACATTTCGTGAGCATTGTTCCTTATGCCATCCAAAAATGTCATATATAGCTTCAATAATTCCAAGCTGTCTCCCTCGAAAATGTACTGCTGGTGATTGTTGGTCTGCGTTATTCTGAATTGCAAAAGTTGCGCCAGTGTCAAATTTTGTTAGATATTTACATAAATAGGACATGGCGCGCCGACCCTTATTTATCTGTATGTCCATATTACATTCGGCAACTGAAAGTAAATATGGACTGTATGGGTTAACAAATGCACTTTGAGCATCACGTTGATATACTACTCGTCCATTTGTATCTTGATATTCAGTTCTAGAAGAAGGGGGGAAAGGAAATCCAAACCGACACTTGCTAAATGGGGTTGTTTGACAGTATGGTGTACATCGATGCAGTTGATGTCGTTCTACTAGTGTTCGTAGGGGCGTTCCTGGTGGTGGAAGACAAGCAGTAACAATTCCAGCATCAAATAGTTGTTCAACAGACATTCCTGTCCAAAAAAGAGCATGAATATGTGGAGAGCCACGAGCTTGTAATTCAAGAACCCAAAAGAACTCCTTAATTCCACCAACATGTCGCTCCCATGTTCTCTTGATTTTGGTCTGGAATAGTTGAGTCCACATATGGCGGAAATGATTTGCAAATAAAACAGGATCAGTCCATGGTTCAGTTGATTGTACGACGTTAAGCATCTCAGGTGCAAAGTCATTACAGGTAAATGTAACAAATATTTGGGGCTCACCAAATTTTCGAAACATAGCCATGAAGTCTAAAAATCGTTTACGTTTATAAGTGAAGCTTGAACGAATAATGTGTGGAATAGCTGATGTGCAGTCTTCTCGAATATACGTAGTATTGGTTTCAGGATCAACATGATAGAGATTATTCAGGTTAATGCCAGGTTGTTTCTTGTGATTGATTACTCGCTGTGAATAGCTATGAATCGCTTGTTTTTCCAAGTAATCCACAACAAAAAAAATAAAACTTGGTGACTGGCCAAATCGCCGATCTCTTGGATGTGAGAGTAGCATTTTTGCATGCTCTTTAAGTGTGATGGTATGCCGATCTTCAAATCGCCAATATCCCTTGCCATCAGGAAATAACCAAGGAAAAGCAAGACCAAAAAGATTACTATCAGAATAGTATATTTTGTTTCGACCATCATCACCAATATAAAGTCTTGTAAATCGATTTTCCAAATCTCCTACCATAGGAGGAATGTTGTCTAAAGGGATAACCATATTTTCATGCCATCCCATATCTTGCATATGACGCATAGTATTTTGTACAAAATGTTGGACCAATTCATAAGTGATTTCTGGCATTGTATAAGATCGTAGCAAAGGATTTCGCTCCAATAAGGTTATCCAAGCTTCTTGTACTTTAGTTTTATTAATCACTAAAGGGAACAAAAAACATCAATCAAGGGTAGTTCTTAATTGTTAGTCATACCTGCAGCCTGTTTACTTGAATAAGTTAACCCAAGCGTTCCATTAAAGACCAAACCCGCAAATTCATAGTTGTAACGCGTTGTAATATTTCCAGTCAAATGATAATGTCCCATCACTGATTCAGTTTGAGATGTCAGGTGAGAAATCGAACTCATAAGTTTAATTGGTGATAAGCAAGCAAGCTCACGGTAGTCCAATTTTGTTGTTAAAGGCTCCATTGGTCCAGGTAATTCTGGCATTTTGCGGTTCCATAATGATAAAGTAGCATGTGACTTACACACTATAACTTTGAAGTCAGCCGTCAACATTGGTGGAAGGTTCCATTTGTTGCAGGGTAGCAGTTGGATATCAACTACAGCTGCAGCCTTGACAATCTCACGGGAATAAAGAACACAGCAACAAATTGCACAATAGTATTTTGGAATCTCTGCATAATATCTACGAAAAGTCTTGATAGATTGAATTTCATATGGTGTAAAGGTACTTGGTTGGAGTGACATAATGGTATAGTAAATAATAGTAAACGCAAAAGAAGCATTTATATTGGTTTTATTATAATCTTTTATAGACTAGGAATGGTTGTACTTAAAAAGATATTTGTGTATAGATCTCGTTATTTGAGTTGTCCCAAAGGTCATCAGGAATATTCTCTGCTGGATCAGTTACATTTTCTGGAGCAAATCAAGGGTCATGTGTAAAGCTTAATAGTGTGTCACCTTCCTCGTCTAAGTCAGAACAGCGACGTACTGTGCCACGATGTTCTACTGTAGGTAACGATGAAATATGACCTCCTAGTTGTCGTACTGGTAACAATGATACAGTAGAAACGGTTACTGACTGTGGATCAGTATTGGATGAATCAATCGTTATAGCAGAAAAAGTTGCTAAGTGGTTGATTATTGTTTCTGGAACAAAAGCTGCCTCACATAGTTCTTCAATTCTTGTGACTGAAAATAATAATATAGCGTTTGCACTCCACCCTATGATGTCTTCAACAGGAATAAAAGATGTGCTACTACCTATAGCATGTAGCTTCCAGATGCTATCCATAGAAACAAAGTTTGATACTATTTGTTCTACTAACTCAGTATTAACTTTGCATCGGATTCTTTGTGGAGCACTAAAATAAATGAATGGATTAGCTATATTTGTTAATTCAATAAGGTTTTGACACATACTCATTATCAGACCACAGATCAAATAAGAAAACTTCTCCACCAAGTAATTCAAGTCTCCTTGCTGTCTTTGGATAGAAAAAACCAGTCACCATTATAGTCATTTTTTTGAAGTAAAGTTGCATTCAAAGGAATCAGGACCAGTATTTTATACACTATGTCAAAGTAACACAGGCTATGGTTAAAAAAATTTTGTATATATAAGAGTGGTCCAAATTAATCTGTATCTTTCTACAAATATTCATTTTGCCTCACATTACTTTGACAGATCACAAAAAAAATGATGGGAATTATTGTTACTGGCATGGTCACATCTGACATAACATTTGATAACAAGGAGTCAACAGTAAATGGTGAAGTACAAAATCGAGCATATGCAAAATTTAGCATTAACGTTGAAGGAAATTATATGCAGGTATAAAATAGTAGTAGTATTTATAAGGATTACAAATTTATATATATGGATTAGGTGTATTGTAGCATTCCAAAGTTGATCTATTTTCTTGTTGAAAAAAAGGTTGGCAATGGGACAGCCTTAGTGGTCCAAGGAGCTTTTCATATATCAAAGTACTGCAACAACATTGGAGCTTGGGCAACAAGTTTTTCAATTACTGCAAAGTCTATTGTGCTTGGAATATCTTGGGATATCCTTTTAAAAAACGAGGGACAGCCAGAAAGTGAGTCTCAGCAAGAGATTACAATGAATGAAGTGGTAGAAAAGCTTCAGTCAAATGGATATCTTACTAGTAACAAGGTGTCGGAAAAAGTTGTGATTGAACATGTCTCTAAAATTTTTGGTGCTCATAACTGGCCAGGCGCTGAACAAGCTGGAAAGCGTATTTACGATCTTCTTGCAGAGGACCTTACTACTGACCAAAAAATATTACACCAATTACGCTGAGACGAGTGTTAGGCCAGGGTATTAGTAGTTCTCAAGCTCAAACTTTGGCAGAGGAGTTGTGCACTGCATTTACTCGTAATGTAACACCTAGTGCTTCTAATAATACAGAAACATCAATGGAGACTGAATAAAGCTTACCAGAAAATGGTCAACTCTGTGAGCTAAAAAATTGCATGCTTTTTAGATACTGATGCTATAGTACTAAAGGGTTAGTTTTCATTTAATTTTCGAGTGAAAGAATGAGAAATCTTTGTAATTCTGAAACTTAGTATAAATATGTAATAATATTAGAGTGGAATAGGGCTAAGAATTTAACTCGGCTTGACCAGATGTCTGCTAGGCAGGCCTCAGTGGGCCGGCTTCTGGTAGGGATTGGCAAATATTCATCATTCATTTATTCGATTTGATTCATTTAACGAATATCCGTTTATAATTCGATTCAATTCATTTAATCCATGAAGAAAGGTATGTTTATTTCTTAATAGGATTATTGATGGTATCTGTACAAAGTAAAAGTTATTTTATTGACGAATACTGTGCGTTAGTGTATAGCTTAGTGTTGTCTCTCTCAGTTAAGCATTACAACGATTCAGAATTATTAGTACAACGTTGCTATTCATTACTTTCTAAACATACTGTCAATAAGACATTGAGGGTAATTGTCCTAATCCATGGTGGAGTGGGATTACCGAAATGCGTTACAAATTAGAATTAGAAAGGAGATAGGACTAAAATACAGGTAGTAGAACATAGTGTGGACGGATTCTAGCTAGTATGGATTGCAGCATGTAAAACAGATTAGGCGTTGTTCATGAGCTGAGTTGTCAGTAGAAATAGAATTAACACAAAACCAAACATGTACATGCGTCTGAAGTCTAAGCTAGACAGACCATTTGTTACAATCTTGGGACAAATGAAATACATAAACTGATTGTGCCATTAAGAATGCTAATGCCATCAGAAAAGAAAAAAAAAGAAAGGAGAGATGTAGCCTTTAGATTTAACTTATACTTTATTTTTGATAACGTTTCTCTTTCAAGTGGTAATAACGAAGACATATTGGTTTTAAGCTATCATTTATCCTTACCTATAATTATTCGTCCCTAACGCTTATGAAGCTTACTAAGTTTTGACATGTTATCACAACAACATAGCTGTGTAACATTACTCTTTGCTGCAGTAAAAAGTAGAAAAATAAACTGTCGCAGTAAAACTTACATAATATCCTCCCTGCCGCAGTTATAGTGAGGTATGTATTGTAGTGATATTGACTGCAGCAATAAGGTATATAAAGATCATCATAATAAAGGTAAAAAGGCAGTTTATCAAAATATTTATTGTTCATCCTTACCTTTTTTTCGTTGTCATCCGTTATCATGCCATACTCATTCACTGAATCCTCTGCATCCACTCAAAGATGTTTGTCTGGAATGACTGACATAAGAAACAATTTGCTACAACAATAGCTGACCTTACATATTAGGATACATTGTCTTCGCAGGCTACTGATAGCCAAATCAATGATCCAATGTCTAGTCTTGAAAGACAAGGGTCATTTATGTCTGTTGTTACTGAGGCTAATGACGATGAACAATCAGACGATCTCTCCTCTTCAGACGAACCACTGAACAAAAAGAAATGATCTTCTAATAGTTGGATTTTTGTCAATGGATGGGCGTCTCATAAACAAATCAAAGGTGTCAACAAAATCGTCTGTAACTACATAAGCGCAAGTGGAGTTCCATGCAAGTGCTGTTATACAAACGTTGGTAGATCTACTAGCAACATGCTTACCCATCTCAAGAGCAAGCATTGCATTAATGAGCATTCTCCTCCTGTGAATTCAGGCGCATTGGTGCTAACAGCTGGTCTATTTGAAGCGTTCCTTACCAATGTCCAAGGCGTAACATCAAGCTAACCGTTTTCTAAAGAAAAGTTTCATCAACTTCTTCTTGCAGACATGATTGCCACTGCTTCTCCTTACACTTCAGTTGAGCAGAAGACATTGCAAGACCTGCTTTACCTTGCCCATCGTGTACCTGACATGCGTAGCCTGAAGTTACCAAGTGCAACAATGATCAAGCATGACCTGGAGCAATCGTACCAATTGTATGAACAACAAATCGTTGAATTGCTTCAAGAGCAACCTTACCTGGCATATACTATGGACAGTTGGACAAGCGATTTGCAGGACGCCTTCCTAGGGATTACCGCCCATTGGATCAATGAGGATTGGTAGGCAAACTCTATCATTATAGGTTTTGAACCTCTTAATAGACCTCATTCTGTGGTAAACATGGCGGAGACAATGGTGGCAGTTTTGCAAAAGTTGGGCGTTGCTTCCAAACCGTTTTTCTTGACAACTGATAATGCATCCAACATGAAAGCGTTAGCAAGAGAATTGGAACAGATGTTGGGAAGTGATATGTTCCAGGCGGCAAACAATCATATCTCATGCATTGGGCACATCTTTAACTTGGTGGTACAAGCAATTCTTTCTAAGAGCTTGGCTGTTATCAATCAAGATGAAGAACCTGATGTGGCCAGTGAAATACAAGAGCATATACAAGATGATGCAATCCAAGATATTGGTAAGTTTTCCATTACAAGCCAAAAACAATCATATTAATAACATACTGTAGAAGGTATTGTTAACCGTCTTCGTCATGGTATAATTAAGATCCGGTCATCGCCACAAAGAAGAGAGATATACAAGAGATCTTGTGGAGTGAACAAGCTAGAAACGAAGGAATTAGCTGTGGATGTGAGAACGCGATGGAACTCAACCTTAATCATGCTACGACGTGCATATGAACAACGTGAGGCTTACAATCAGACATACCGAGCAATAGACGATCTTTCTTCATATGCACTCTCCACAGAAGATTGGGTACTAGTGCATGAGCTTCAGACGTTACTTACTGGCTTCGATCAATTCACTGCATTGCTTTCTGCCTCCAATTATCCGTCCATCAACACAACTGTTGTTGCGTACAATTAGTTATTCGATCATATTGAAAAATACAAGGAAGCAAAGTCTGAAGTAAGTATGAAAGCTATAAAAATAATATCAACATGATGCTTACCTTTTTTTACTTTGGTAGTCCTTTCCAATAATTGCTACTGCTGCTGACCACGCTCATGAGAAGTTGAAGTAAGTATTACACCCAGACAACAGCGCCGGTATACTACGTTGCAACTGCCATGGACCCTCGTGCAAAGTACAAGTGATGGTCTGAAATCAAATGGCCATCTACTTGGATTAGGGAAGCGAAATCAGGGGTGGAAAAGGTGTGGCAAGATGAATTTCGGCCAGAAACAGAACCAACATCTTCACAGCAAGCTGACACCATCCAACTATTTGGTCCAAGGGCTCCACGGAATCAGCTGCGTGATTACGTTGCGGAACCGCCAAGTTATCAAGATGTGGAAGTTCTACAATACTGGAAAAGTCGCAGCAGTCAGTGGAGTCAGTCCTCTCAAATGGCGCGTCGTTACCTTGCTGTCCCTGCCACATCAGTTCCTTCGGAGAGATGCTTCTCTCGTGCCAAGTTCTTCATTCCAACTGAATGCAATCGTTTGTTGCCAAAATCATTGAAACAGTCTGTGTTGTTTGATTCGTGGCAAATGGTATTAAACCCTTCCACCAAAAAATAAAAATCTTTTTTCACAGTCTCAAAGATGACGCGTTTACTCTTTACTTATCGTTTCACTTCTTTTTCCTTCTCCTTCTCTTGCCTTGTACCCTTCCTTATCTTTCAGAAATTTAATATTGGCATAAAGACAACAACTACTTCTGCAATCTCTTAATCCTCAACGCAATGCAGTCTACTTCATCATAATGCCGCTACTCTTTTTCTTTTTATATGTTCTGGATAGCTTGACGACCTTAATACAATAAAGCTTGCTTTTTTATGACACGGACAATCTAAGCATTTTGACTTCTATATTCTTTTTCTGCTTACAAGTCGGTTTGAGCTTGTAATTTGGCAACAGAACAAATTGGCCATTTTCTTTTCTTCTAATCCAATTTAGCATGCGTAGTCAGAATGCAATCTGTTTATTCATTCTTTTTTCTTTTGAGAACGTATATAATTTTTTCAAACGACAACAACAACCTGTGGCAGGGGAACAGAGGCTTTACATTCTTAATCTGCAATACTTCTTCATTTCATTGGTTGATTCGATTTGATTCGTTAATTTGACAAATATAAGCGAATCGAATATGAACGTACTGTTATTCAATTCGATTCGATTTGTGGAGACCCCTAGCTTCTGGGCCATAAATTGACCAACCTGATCTGGCCCACCTGACTTGGCCCACAGGTCAATGGGCCCATCTTTAGTATGATAGGCCTAGTGTGCCAGGCTCCGGGTTAAGATCTTAACCCAGCCCAGTTATGACCCAACCAGTTAAGGGCCGCCCATTTTAAGCCCTAGAGTGGACAAATTAGAATATTTCTACTATCTTGTAAAACATGCCAATGAATTGTTTGAGTAAGAAATATTTGTCTTTACTGATTTAATAGCTTTCCAAGCTGAGTAAAATAAACATATTCGGCTAAAATAGGTTGACTAATTTGTTGAAATGCTGTATCTAAGTGATTAATAACATCACTGTGCTTTAAATAATTAAAAGCACTATCGAATCCTTCTCTTGATATCTATTAATAGTGATTTAATATTGAATAGTAGCTTAATTTAAAGTACCTGTCCAAGATGTATTACATCAAACCAGTTTGGTAAAAGCCAAGTAGCTGGTCCAAGTATACTACTAAGTCATAAAAGGCGTTCAGCTCCATAATTGAGTTCACGAAACCAGCGCTTTGGATCTGTTTGTGCTGCTATAATAGTAACTATGACTGGACTTACTAGAAATAGCAACTTACTGGGAAAAATGAGTTTTGCTAGTAAAGCTTTAGCTTGATTATTATTTCTCTGTTGAGTAACATATCTATTACTCAATAGATGTAGACAAATAGCAAACTTATTTGTATTTGCTTTAGTGATCAGTTGCTGAGTAATAGAATTGTGAAATGCAGAAGCAAAGCTTGACATAGCAGAAAGTACTCGGTCCTGATCTAGTTGATTAATGTTTGCAATAAAAAATGTAGGCAATGTAAATGACTGAGTAGTACTCTGCATTGCCTGCATTTCTTTGAGCAGTTGAGTAGTATTAAATTGGTCTAGTACTAATATAGTGATAAGTTGATATAGACTATAAATTAAATTGATATACCATGAGCCAGTGAGGAACCAGAACGCAGTGCCATCAAATAAGGCAACGGCACTGCTTCCTGGTTAGAAGCTTGTACTAGACCAATATCTTTATGTACAACTGCAACCTAGTACTTAAATAAGTATATTGATGTTTTTTTACATATAGTATCTCTTACTCTGCTAGATGACGTATGAGTAGATGTCTCTTGATAACTACTATCAGAGTCATTGTCAGAATTGTTGATATATTCGTCAGATTCATCCTCCTGAATTTCTTCCATAGGTTCCAGTTGGTAAAGCTCTTCTTGGTTAAGATCACTAGTATTATCTGGAGTAGCATCTGGAGTAAAGACTCTTGCAATAGTTGTTTCTATGGGTAAGGCTGGCATTCTATCAACAGTATCTTCTACTCTAACTTGTTCCTCCTAACATCCAAATTTAGTAATAGGTAATAGTATGCTAGAGTATACCTCAATGGCAACATGAATATCAACATTTCCATCACTTTCTAAAAAAATGAAAGAGCGGTCTTCTAAGGTATGAGACCAGTGGCCAAAACGAGCAATGCCTTCATGATCAATGGATACAAATAGCTCCATCTCTCGGAATACATGAGCAAGCTGATCTAAAAATGCATGTGGTGCTAATAATTCTATTAGTATATATTGCTCTACCAAGTAACATACCAGCCTCCAAGGCAATTTCCCATTCAATAGAAGAAAGAAACGAAAAATGCATGTCAGTCATATCTAGGGTAACACAAAGTAGAAAAGGGAAAGAAAGTAAATAGAAAGTAATCTGCATAGGTTCAATCATTATATCATGTGTGACTGCTAACGGCGAGCCTCGCCGTTAGCAGTCTTAGACCATGTGGTAAACTGAAACCAGCTTCTATGAAAAATGATTGGGAGGAGGAATTTTAAACATATAAAGCACAGCCGCAAGATATGTTGCCACTGCTTTTAGAAAACCTCTTTGACCTGCATGAGCTAAATTCATGACAAACTTAAACATCTTGCTCTCAATCTATACAGAATTAAGGTATATGATAACCTACTAATGCAAAGATTAGCAATGGCAATCCTGAATGTACTTACTAGGTATTCATAAAATAGGAGAAGATAAGTTTTTTTTGTTTGCGCAGCAACATATGTCAGAATATTGTAAGTTAAAGATGGTTGGTTGTGGGTTCTGTGACTACGTTGGGTATGCATGCCTCTGAATAGTAGAGGAGTGTTACGACATTGACTTTGACACTTTCACGTGTCTTAACTCAAAGGAGCTGTAGACAGTTGGAATACGTTTCAGCGTGGTCTAGCCATGCACCCACATCTTGTTTGTATAACAAGGTGCCTCTCTTAGCAGAAGGGATGTTATGACATCACTTTGGCTTACTCTGCTAGGCCTTAATTCAACGGAGTTTAGACCGCTGGGATATGTCTCAGTTTAGTTCTAAGGAGTAGTCATGGAACCCGGAGATACTGGATGCCTGCTAACTACCTTTGTTTCTCAAATTTGTGTTATGCACATATCCTTTTGGGGATATGTGTTTAGGGCTAATGTACACAGTCTATGATCTATGTCAAAAGGCATATTTGAGGATAATTTTTACTTGTTGAGAACATTGTAACTTCCGTTTTTTAAGATGCAAAGTATCTCTTACAAGCCATAAATGTACATCTGCTAAGCTAACATGCAATGTAGCCATGAGAAGACCGCTATAGAATATAAACATTGCTTTTGATTTGGTTACACATACTACAGAGAAGTAATATATAATTGCTATCAAATTTTTATCTTCCATCTTTATTTTTTACTTTTAAATGTATTCAATAACTTACGCAGAGCTCGCAGAGAAAATAAAGCAGAGTGTATCCAAGCATAAGAACTGGCACATCGAACACTTCCTTAATGAACTGATCACTATAGCGAAGGCCAAGGATATCCTTGCTAACAAAAAGGAACCCGATCTTATTAGGTTCCTTGTGGAGTCATTTAAGGTTATTGAAAATCCTAGCGACGACAAAAAGCTAGCTAAGGCCCTGAAGCATCTTTCTGGTCTAGTAAAAGTAAACATATTTGTTTACTGTAGCTGCTACTAATATATATATTTTAGGCAAACCAACTTGGTCAGATCGTCAAGAAAGCCTTACACCAGAAAACTGATGAGGCTTTTGCAACTGAGATAAGGAGAGCACTATTTCAGGAATTAAGCCAAAATGTGCTAGAGCAACACAAAGCTGTCAGTAAGATCCAAACGAACTGGATCACAGATATGGCAGGGTCAAGCAGCACTATATCGATGGACAGACATGGTGAGCAATCTGCACAGACACATTTAAAAATGTCAGATGCTATTGAGTCTATCCATAATGATTTTGAGGAAGTTGCAGAAGGCACCCATGTAAACAACGTGGAATTGGTATTTGAACAAGAATTGGATGAAAACAGCATCTCCAATCAGCCGGATCTACCGTTAGAGACAGTACAATTACCGGGATTGACTAGTACTGATACAAGCAAAGTTTACGCGCGTATAAGACAGATTGTTCAGGCTACTTCTCAAAATCTTGCCGAGAATAAGAAAATTACCCAGTAAGTACTGTATATAATGTAATGCTCAAAGATTAATAACTAAATCTAGTCCCATGTACTATAACATTTTGGACCTAACTGGGAGGCACCAGCCGTCTAAGAAAGCTTTAGGGGCATACTTTGATGTGTTACGCCTGCTAATGGCAAAAGAGTTGCAGTATGAAGGATATACACTATCTAGCGATGAGTATAAGCAGCTCACTGGTCAGGTAGATTTATTCCTATTTAGCTATCAACTGTCATTAACATCAATTGATATAGCAACCTGAAAACGAAAATGATGATCTAGCATTAATGATCAAAATATGGTAAGACAACATTCTATAGTTTAATCAGCATGAATTATGAAGACTCCTACTTTGCACAGTGAAAAACGTGAAAAGAAGAGGCATAGAGTTATGATGGAGCAGCATCATCAGATGCATCATCTATATCACTTCATTGATACCTGTGAACCAACGGAAAATTTTTTTTCTATTTGGTAAACATCTGCACTGAAAACTTCTAATGCAGTCTTATTGATACCACTTGATCTTAGGGGTGAATCAACTAGTGAGGCTTCAGCACGAAGACGAAACCATGATAATGATATTCAACAAAGAGCTCGTTTGGGAATAAAAGTAGATTACCATCTCATTTCGGATTCAGCAATGGAGTCTGAATTGCTCTTTGGAGAAGTGTCTGGAGGGTTACCACGATGCACACGAGGAAAACTGTGGTTCGATTACCTGATCAAGCTGGCCACTGGATCAAGAGATAGCCTACTTTCTCAAATGGCAGATTTTCACAATCTTGATCCAACAGATCTTGAAAAACTGAAAGTTTTCTCTTTCCAACTTGCTGGTGAGTAAATATCAGCATGGTGCAACAAGTCTCATTGCTTCCTGATAGGTTATGATCTTTACGTCTATGCTATGGACTACCGTCATGGCTTGTGGCGCATGGCAATGGTAGACAGCTGCACTTTGCCTGTGACAAATATGGATTGGACAAATCGTTTGGAGGTTTACCGTTGCTTAAAAACAATGTTCAAGGCAGTTGAGACACAGATGAAGATCGTTTCTCAATTAAACGCCAAGCGATGCAACCTAAACAAACGCCGCCTTCCTTCACCTGACTTCTATGAGCAGCAAAAAAAATATGCCATAGTCCATTCCCCAGCAAAGAACGATGATAGTAACCACAATGACGACTAAACTTTACAATGTGCTAATTACAATTCAAGCCATATTGTCGGACCTTTGACGCTGGCAACACAATGAATTGAAATAAAGAAGCTTTTTATTTTCGTAAACTAAAAATGTCTTTGTTGTTTTATTTAGCTTTTTTTCCTGGTTCAATTGAATGTGTTCCCAGAGGAACAAATTCAGTGACAAGGGCTTAATCTCAGTGCATCGCAGCAACACAGGCTGCTCTAACACGTACAATCCCCCGTCCATTTCATGTCGTCTGCATGCGATTCATTACGCTTTCGTATTACATTGTCATCAAGACTGTAACTGCATCGCCTTTCCGCAATACCGCTACAAGCCCAAATTATGGTTTTCGGCCCAAAAAA
>JNDQ01000851.1:0-18430 GCA_000696995.1 Apophysomyces elegans B7760
TGTTTAGCATAATTAAGCATTGATTAGCAACCAGTTTTTGATGTGATGTACTATTTTGTCTGTATTGCTATAATAGTAGGTGGTTCCCTTTAGGTAAAAGAAGTGTTCGTTAAACAGACCCCTGAATGAAGTTGTTTAAGGAATTGACAGCAGCATGCATGCACAAAACAGCAATAGCTAAAGAAGATGTATAAAGAACATAGCTCTTAGTATCAATAAGAGTCATAATGGGTATTATGGTCCATTTTCGTTTTGTTTTTTAAATATTCTAGTTGAAGCAGCTCTTGGAATAAGAAAGACATGAGATTTGGGTGTCTTCTCAAATGAGAGCTGAATTATGACCCAGATAATAGGTGCGCCAGCCACTTTGAGAGATTCTTCGGGCTCAGCCCTGTTTTGGACATCCGAACCCCACGATGGATCAATGGCTCTCCAGTGCCTGAAAAGGCAATCACGACGAGACAATCCCTAGATATGAAGAGATAACGATCGAAACGATGCTTTTCTCTATCTATCTCTCTCTCTACCCTCTCCGCACCCCTTCCCCCCATAGCGATCAATGTATTATACAAGAAATAAACACATGATACCTCTTTCTCCTTAATATATCGCTTGCAGCTGTCCGTTTACCCTTAATCTCTCCATCTTTTCCCGCGGCTTCGGCTCCTTTCATGGCTATTTACCCGGTAAAAAGATCCAATAGATAGCTAAACATAAACAAAAAAAAATATAAACTTTAAGCTTTTCTTTTACGAAGCTTGCTTCTATTGTTTACGTGATTAGAACGCCTAATTGCAGCATCTCGGAATTCGCCATGAGAGAAGGATCAGAAAAAGGCAAACTATCCGCTTCGTGGAGATTTGGAGAGATAGGGAAGATATTTAAAACACCGAAGAGCTTAGATAAGCGCCTTGGTTTTTTCGTTTAATTATCGCTGTGCCTCTTCTCTCCTTTCCTTGTCTCTTCTTTTACTACCTCGTTTCATGGCAGCCTTCAAAGCCGTTAGCACTACTACGACTACAATCACTGCTAGCGTCTCTGCTGCCGCTATGCGTTCTGTAACAGGACGTAGACTACTACCCCTGGCATTGCTCATGAAACAACAGCATGCACACCGCTCATTCTCAACCACTTCCTCATCCACCTCTCTCGCCACCGCAACACAATCCAGCTACAACTATGACTATTCACAACCTATCACGAAATCCCTTCCTATCTACGACTTTTTTTCTCAACCAAAGCCTAAACCGTCCTTCAACTTCGCCTATGGTGCCGCTGGAATCGCAAAGCGAGGTCGGCAAACTCAGTCCAACGAATGCTATCAAAGCATTCAAGTCGGTGAAGATGCATATTTTTATCGCTCTGATGCACTTGGCGTAGCCGATGGCGTTGGTGGTTGGATCGGAACTGCAGGTAAATCAGAAAGGAGAAAAAATTTTTTTTTTTTTGGGCAAGGCAGACAAACAGATCTCCGCAGCCGATAGTGTTACCTTTGTGTTCCTTTGAAACTCACACACGGACCTCCCATAGGAGCGAACGCCGCGTTGTACTCTCGCAAACTTATGCATCATGCTTTCCTTGAAATGGAGCGGTTCGACAATATTGAAGATCCTTTGTTTTGTATGCATGAAAAAGCCAACCCCGTTGAAGTATTGCAGCACAGCTACGAAGCTTGCCTCAGAGAAGCAAAACAAGAGGTACAGAAAAAAAGTGAAACCCAACCGTTGGCTAAACCATCATCCAGGGCATCGTCGGTTCCTCCACTGCATGTCTAGCCGTCTTACGGGGCGATGAACTCCGTGTTGCTAATCTTGGCGACTGCGGCATCTCCGTGATCCGAAACAATGGCTATGTCTTCCGAAGCGAAGAACAACAACATTCCTTCAATTATCCATATCAACTGGGAACCCAATCTAGAGACAGACCCAGTCACGCACAGGTAAAAGCAAAAGAGAACTCTCAGTTGGTTTTCTGGTTATTGATATTTTCCATCTATAGACTTTTAACGTGAATGTTGAGAGAAACGATATCATCATTATGGGCTCGGATGGTCTTTTTGATAATTTGTTTGACAAGGAAATTTTGACAATTGTTCAATCTCATGTCGCTGCCCATACGTTGCCTGGATCTGATGGACGGTCTCCTCGTTTACTTAATTTCAACCCTCAAGCATTAGCTGATGCTTTAGCTTCGGAGGCTCAAGCCGTCAGTGAAAATCAACGCCATCTAGACAGTCCCTTCCAAAGAAAGGCGATGAATGAAGGACTCTATTATCAGGTATGTAGACGGAGAAACATGGATAGTCTGGAACAGGCTTTGGATTAAATGATTCCATACATGCAGGGTGGCAAGGCAGACGATATCAGTGTACTTGTGGCTATCGTTCGTGATAGCGAGGATTCCCCCGATCGCCGACTTTAATTCCTTTATCTTATCTCTTAATTATTCTTTTCCCGCACGTACTTTCATTTACCAAACAATTGACAATATGTATATAGAATCTGCATTTTCTTCATTAAAACTCGAATAATATTCATATTTTATAGCAAAGCATAAGGGAAGCTATGATTTATTAGTTGATGATTGGAAAAACAACAAGTAGAAAGACTTTAGATGTCTTCATCCAGTGGTAGTCTAGACCAGAATCTCTGCTGGATAAGTGCCTTCTTGAACAAGGTTTGGAAGTCATCGTTTGGCTGGCCAATGATCACACCGTCTTTCTCTTGTACACCTTCACCTGTCTCGCTGGGTGGAAGCGGTACCTTGGCAGCCTCCAGCAGTTTGATGCCGTCGCTTGAGGCGCCCACAGGTTTACCGTGACGGAATGCATCCAGTACAAATAGGGCTGGCTCTTCGTAAGGGAACTTGCTGGATTTATCCATAAGGATATCGATCGAGCTACCACCGGGGACATAAACGGCTTCAAACAGCACGGAGGATGTGGTCAAGTAGGTGTTGGTGATGTTCAATCCTTCGACCGTGCCCAGACCAAGGCCAATATACTCGACATAAGCTCCTTCCTTGTCCAAGAAATCGTACATGGCCTTGGCTTCCTGCACATTGGTTCCTGGTGCCGTGAGAATGGCTACTGTTTTGGTGCGAATATGATCTGGCTTTGGATATTTCTCAATGGAGATACCCACCGTGGTCTGGTTCTTGTTGTCCTCGATCTTGTCTGGGAGAGCCACGCCAATGGCAAAGGCCACTCTGCGAGCGAGGCCGTTGTCGATATGGTTTAGGTGATCCACCATACGTTTGCGTACATCCATGGACTTGGATTTACCAATTTCGAAGCGGGCAGCATCCACAAGCTGCTGCTGCTCCGCTGGCGTCAGACTGTTCCAGAATAGCTGGGGTTGCGAGTAAAAATCAAAGAATTTGGCTGTACGCCCACGCTGCTTCCTGCCGTCGACTTGTTCGGGATAATCAATGTAACCGCCTTCCTCGGCATCGACCACGGCGGGGGTGTTATCCTGCAAACCGTTTGGATGATAAGCTACCACGCCTTTGTAGATATTGGCCTGCATTAAGCCATCACGCTGATTGTTAGTAACAGGGTTGATCGGACGATTGATAGGAAGCTGCAAAAAGTTAGGTCCTCCCATACGATTCAATTGCGTATCGAGATAGCTAAAAAGTCGGCCTTGAAGTAGCGCATCATTCGTGAACCCGATCCCTAGATAAAAGGAATTTAGAAACCCGATCCTTGTCGTTTAGTGCCATTCATTTTTTTTCTTTAAAAAAAAAAAGATTCTCTTTTGGTACAGTATAGGCTATTTTACCTCGCACTACATGCCCGGGATGGAAGGTTACTTGTTCTGTCTCGGAGAAGAAGTTATCAACGTTGCGATTCAGGACCATTTTTCCGAGTTTGGTCACCGGTATAAGCGATTCGGGCACGATCTTGGTAGGATCGAGTAGATCAAAATCATACTTGTTTTCATCTTCTTCGGGGATGATCTGAATACCCAACTCATATTCAGGGTAGTCCCCACGATTGATGGCATTGTAGAGGTCTTTGCGGTGGAAGTCAATGTCTTTCCCAGCAATTTTCTGAGCCTCGTCCTATAGAGGAGATGGAAGATCGATCGAACGTTGAGCACCTAACTACACTTTGAATGGCCGATCCTTTCTTCACTTACCCAAATAAGGTTGGAAAGCCCTTGCAGAGGTTTCCAATGGAACTTGACAAATACAGATTCCCCTTTCTCATTGATCATTCGGAACCTATCGTTTGGCCAGAATGGCTTGTTAGTCCAATCCGAACCAAGCCGTAGCATGACCTTACGTGTTTACACCGAACCCTTCCACTTGACGGAAACTGCGAGGAATTCCTCTTCCAGAGAGGACCCAGAGTACAGTATGCAGTGTCTCAGGTCGGGCAGCAAAGAAATCATAGGCGGTCTGGTGAGCCGTGCCCGCCTGCGGTACTTCGGTGTCGGGTTCCGGTTTGCCCGCATGAATCACATCTGGAAACTTAATGCCATCTATAGGGATTGTCGCTCGATGTTATCACTCTTTCTAATTGAGTTTGTCTTGTGTACCTTGGATAAAGAAGGGAGCAATGATATTACCGACTACAGACAGTAAAAAAGAAAAAGAAAAAGAGCAATGCATCAATCACCAAGTGTCTGTAAAACAGGACAGGCATAAAATGGAACGCCAACTACCTAGATCAAAGAGACCTTCTTTGGTGTAGAATCGAACGGCAAAACCTCTCACATCACGCACTGTGTCTGGGGAGCCTCGAGATCCCAGCACAGTGGAAAAGCGGACAAAGGTAGGTGTCCTCTCACCAGGCTTACGCAGAAACTCAGCAGCTGTTAGATCGGACCAGTCTTTGTAAGGTTCGAAATAACCGTGAGCACCAACACCTCTTGCATGAACAACCCGTTCTGGGATACTAGCATAAGGTAAATGTTACTATCCAGCAACTGACTTTTTCTTCCTTCTATGCTTAATGGCTAGCCTAGCATACCGTTCATGATCTATTACGGATGAGTAAAGATGGAAAAGTTAAAGGGCGAATTAGCTTTACCGAAATGCATCACTTTTTCACGCATCATAAAGTCTTCCATCAAGCCTGGGCCACGTAGTCCAGCCTTGAGACTATCTGTGTTGTTGATCTTCTGGCCAAAATTGGTGGTTTCTTGGCTTCCTCGAGTGTCAATCGTGAAATGCTCGAGCTGGGTTTGCACCGCATCAGCCCCGCCTTCTCCCATGATCATCTTCTGGAACGCACATTGACCTGCCACGCCTCTCAGCAAAAGTTGAATAGAAGCAGCAATTCCTAGATATACGATACCGCGGGCTTTCATTATGAACCAGGTCAGAGAAAAATTCGAAAAGTAAAGTAAGACCGAGATGGAAAGCTGTTCTTTATACTGAGACTGGAAATTGACCGATTGATTTTATGTTTGCGTAAATATGATCATGCAAATTCTGTAGACTATCCAAAAAAGGGAAACCAGTATAGAACATACCGAATTCAACTGACAACAACACATGTTTGTGTTTCCGTACTTAAGAAAGGAAATCCGGTAATGTTTACGCCAACTGTTTGTCATGACGAGGTCAAAGAAAAGAAAAAATTGGACGATTTCGGGATAATCAAGCGAGCATGCGGATTTGCGCACTAACAAACATCCATTTCAAATATCGCTAAAATAGCGATGTCATGGTGTACTCATCTCACGGAAATATTTACTCAACCTCAATTTTGGCTAGAAGTACAACCTTGTGCCTATATTATTGTTTTTTCAATAGCAGTTAATATTCGCTATGCTACGATCTGAAATAACAAAGCATATTGCATCCGAGCATAGTATTCTTAGAAGAAAAATCTCCAGCGGCCAATGAATGTTGGCTACCAGCAGTTGCATGGGGCTCAAATGGGCAGTGTTGACATACTTTGATGGAAAAATGGCCAGTATTGCTTACCAAGTATGTTAATCACACCATAAAGAGTGCTTCTGGCGACCTTCTGTTGCGATAGACAACCAATGACACAGCTCTATTTGTTAAACGCGATTTTCTGCCATTTATCACGCATATACCATACTTTATCGGTACAGTGTATTTATCGAATGAGCTCGGTCAGGTTCTCTTTTTTCTCTTTTGATATGCTAATTTTCCCATCTACTCTACCGGCGTTTGTAACTGGTCTGCAGCAAGAAACATACCCTATTATTCAACAGGGCAGAAGACATTGACAGAAAACCTTGACAAAGTCCTGATTTTTTCCCAAAATCACCGAATATCAGCGCAACAAACATCGGAAACCAGTCATAGCAAAAGTATACTGAAAATGGGGCTTAATGAGCCAAAAGGTTTTGAGAGAGGCTCTAAGAATTTTCTGTACATTTTCTATAAACATGCTGGATGTGTTTCTTCCGGCAAATTAGCAAATTGCAATCGATATATTTATCGTCCGACAGTATCTGTTGTATCTTCATGTTTGCCGGGAAATTCTTTTCTTTTTCCCCATCCTTTGCCTATGTACAATTCAGCAACAACCAATGTCTGTTGACTGATTTCAGCCTATGCATGTTCGATAATTTCCTGTTGACGGTGTTGTATCTTCTTGTTTGGAATTATTGCACTAACAATACATATAACTGTATACTGGAACTTGCCGCTCCATTATTAGCCATGTTCATAACTGCTTCTTTCTTGCATTTGAACATATCTATTTCAACCTTTTCAGAGCACTTGGCTCGTTGTCGCACTCCGCATCTGCCATATTAACTCGCAGTACATATTGCCAGAACAACAAAGAGAGGACTACTGGAACTTAGTTTGGCTGTTCAACAGGAGCACACGTTCTCGTTCCTGTTCCTGTCATTAAAGGACAAAAAAACACCGATGCCAAGTATGTTATTCCCTTTCTTTGAGCTTATAAGCGAACGTGCGATGAGGAACATTAAAATGCAGCATTTCAAGCCATTTAGGACATTGAGCTTGGCTGTTTTGGTGCCACTTACTTAACAGCCTATACTTTTAAGGCTCTACGCCATCAGCAAAGGCCTAATTTTTCATGATACGGACAGGCCAATCAGAACAATGAGTCTATATTTAGACAATAAGCTCAATCGCTTCAAATTAAGGCACACATGGATGGAAATTGTTCTTCAAAAAGTTGCCACCCATTGCAATGACCGAGAGTCCCATGTATACCAAAACAGCGCCATCACACATCATCCACAGTGACACCCCTCCACAGCCACCACCGCATGAATCAGAACTACTGGTCAAAGCACCGGTTCCTAAACCTACACGATCCGTCCAACGTTCGAAAACCGTACGAAATCTAGAAAACGCAAGTAATAAGATGCGAGGATTGTTTAAAAAGCAAACGCCCAAAGATGTGGACAATAGCAAACCTGAGCCTGCAGTAACACCTGCACGTGAAATACTTGGTATGTCTTCTGCAGTTGAGCGCAATCGCCCCTCGTTCAGCACTGCACATTCGTATGAGCCTCGTACGTCTCAGGAACGGACAACAGTAAAGGATGACAGCAAAAGGCCGTTATCTTACAATGTGGAAAGATATGACTACGGTACGACCCAGTAAATAGAGATAAAGGGGTGGTGTGTCGTGCAACATGGTTTTTCCAGTGCCCATTCTCTCTCTCCCCCATCCGCCCCCCCCCTTTTTTTTTTCCTGCTTCCTATTTTTTTTCACAGTTGGTAACGTTTAATCGTTTTTAGCTTTCCGTTCAAATCCGGACCCATTCTCAATGGCATCGCTTCCTTCTTCTGAAACGGAAAAGACTGATTCCCCCACTTCGCATTCACCAACATCAACCAACAAAAAGCAACCAGATGAACCTGCAGTCGAGTCACCAGAAATAGAAGAGCTCAGGCGGGAACTGGAAAAAGTGAATGAGGCCATCGAACGCGTGAGAAAGGAAACCGCACTGGAAGCAGAAAAGAAACAAGAATTGCAAAACGAATTTGAAGAAGCTCGACGCAATTGCCAAGCACGGGAGATGGAGTATGCCCAAATCGAACACAGCTTCTTTGAACAGACTCGAGCCGTTCGTGCTACAGACGATGATCTATCCACCATTCGGGACTCCTTCAAGTTGCTTAAATACTCGATTACACGCATGATTATGACATTGAACAAAAAGGCAGACAAGAAAAAGGCCACGGAAAAACTGGTTGCTACCTGGCCTAAGCTCTCCATTGTTGAACCTAATGCCGAACTTGAACCACCACAGATCAACCTGTTAGCCGAAAAACTGATTCATGAGCATCTGGTACAATCCATTTTCCGGTGCCCCATCTATCCAGGACTGCCCATCAATGACGCCTATTCATCGCTCTCCCGCTGGCTTATTGAACATGAATCCAAGTTTTCAGTTCGTTTGAGGCAACAGATGGCAGCCATCGTGGCGAAAAGCGCAAAGGACAGTGAACTGCATACGTCAGCTCAAGCAGAGAAACGGCGGATTGCTGAAAAAATCTACAACGACCTGGCAGGGATTTACCATCCGTTTATCCTAGAAAATGATGCTGCAGTGGATGAAGAGAAACGGTATTCGAGTAAAATCACTGATATTGTGGACAAAGCGATGAAATTAGCAATTGCCATGCGAGGTCAGGAGGTTGATATATCTATGCTAGACATTGAAGAAGGAAAGCAACCATTTGATGAGGAAACCATGGCCGATGTGAAAGGCAAGACGACTGGCGTTGTTCGCTTCTGCATTTGCCCTGCCTTTGTTGGACGAGATGGGGAGCATGGCTTTGTGGAGAAAGGCAAAGTCGTGTTGAGTAGTTAATCGAATCTTCTCACTGTTAAATGCGGTGTATATCAAAATCTTTATATTGGAAACGACCGGCTACAATTTTAAACCAACTATCAGTTTATTACACTATTTCCACCTATGCGATCCGAGAGTATTACCCCAGAGCTGGTAAAATAAAAAAAAAAATAAAAAATTATTCTTGGATAGACCAGCATAATTGGATTTTCAAATCGTGGCGGGCGTTGAGGGATTGATTGCATGCAGATAGCATTAGCTTAGCAGGACGATGGCATCGGCTAAAAAGCTGCTTTGGATCATCTGCTACAGGCGACTTTCTATAATAGAATACGGACGCTCTTGACATTCGGCAGTATCGCTATGTTATTCAGTGAGAACTGTGCAGGGTAAAGGCACATGTCACGTCTCTGCAGATACAATTTGAGTCTCGGAGGTCTGGAAACAATTGCGTGACCAACCCAATGCACAAGGAAAGGATGATAAAGTTGGGAATTTTTTTTTTGGGGTATCCGCAGCGCATAAAGCTTTTACTTCGGGTCCTGTTAATCCATGAACAAGCCTGAAGCTGTGCAATCGCCCACCTTTGCTGTCAAACATACATCAGCAATTAGCAACCGTACTTCAAATATTAACTTTACTTCCGCCAAAGGTGCAACAGAATTGCAATGTCGTAATTACCAAAGTTTACCGGCAGTAACAAGCAACGTGGTTCAGCCGAGAAGGCTTGAAAACAACTGTACCAGAAGGTACGGTGAGAGAAATTAGTTACTTAAAGCACTTTTGTTTTTAACTTCTTCGACACTGACTGTAGTCGAGAAAATTCTCTCGGCAGTAATCACTCAGAACAATGGTTTGCTAACAATCTACTATATACCGGAGATGAAAGAGATGCTCCCATGCCACATTATGTCCTGTTGCCTCTTGGTAAGGTAAATGTGCTTTGGGGTGCACTTGTTTTTAGTCACACGTACTTTTTGCTTATCTCCTGCACTGACTGACTGATCCGTTAGACGGGTGACGGAAAATCGAGTTTATTGAACGCTATGTTTGGTTACAACGAGTTCAAAGCAGCATCGAGTGCACGGGTATGCCGTGGTTTCTTTTTGATCGTCGATCTTGACTGAGGAGAAAAAAAAATTGGTTTTTTGGTTTTAGTCTGTCACTAGCAGTATTACCGAGCGAACGGGTGTTTGGAGCGTAAGTCAAGGTGGAGACGCGATGATCACCGTAGCCGATACCCCGGGGTTTGGAGACTCAGATGGTCGTGACCCTCTTTTCCAACAGCAGATTAAAGAATATATTGAGGATTTAAGCGACCGGTTAGGTATCGATGCCTTTTTACTGGTCTTCAAGTACAATTCTCCCAGGTTTGTTGGCATGGTTATTTGTACCCAATCACTGACTTCAGCATTGTCCGCAGAATTATGTCTATTCTGCAAAAATTTGCAGATATGATGAAAGACTTGAAACCCGGTTGGTGGAACCATGTTATTCTTGTTTTTACTTGCGTCGACTACAGTGCCATACAGAGACCGCAAATCACAAGCAAAAAGTTATATATTACCACCCAACTAGTGGAGGATATCAAGAAAACTTTTGGTCTTGCGGAAGCACCACCCGTAGCATTTGTAACATCTGCGTCTCAAATGCAGTGTGCATTTCTAACTGGAAAAGGCGAATGTGATTGTATCATGGCACACAAGCATAAACTAGATAAAATGAGACTATTAAAGAAACATATTGCTTCCAGAGCAGAATTTGGAAGATGGTAAATAAAAAACAGATCAAGATCGCTACTGTCATGTCTGATATGTCTATATCACTATAGTCAGTAGATAAAACATCAGGTCTAGACTGTCAGTGAACATATCAGCTATAATGACTGTATGGATCAGATTACACTAACATCTTCATATTCTATTCATCTGTGCTGGGACCCTAGCGGACACAGAATATCAAAAGACAGAAGATTAACATGTCATTACCGATCGTATGGATTTTACAAAAGATATTAGTAACTACACCAACCCACTTTTACCCGCACGCGTTTCTAAAGAGATTTAAAAAGAACAATCATTCGTGAAATAAAGAATATCTTTTTTTTCAGTCTCGCTTATTCTTAGCATCTGGTTATTTCGTTTTATACGTCAATTACAAACTATAGCTTAGAACCAATATCAATCCTATAGTATGAAGAAAAGGCTTCGATCTTCATAAACTGACACGTGCGGTGCTTATATACTGTGACAAGTAAGTACAAAAAGAAGGATGGGGGTAGAAATAAATAAAATAGTACCAAACACAAAGGTACTACAACAACAAGTGTGAATAACAAATTTGCAAAATATCAACTGTCCAAACAAAATACAATTGAGGGAAGGTCAGGTTAAGGAAAAGATATAATGAAGAGTAGTAGAAGAGAGTGAGAACAAAATAAAATATATGAAAGGAAGATAATAAGAGGGAGCTCACCAAATAAACAATGTCACTTTAAACGATCTTAGCAGTAAAGATTAAAATATTTGAGTAAAAGTTGAGAAAATAGGCTGTGATGACCTCCTGTGATGACCTCCTGAAAACAAAAAAAAATATTATGTTCACCCCTCTCCCTTTTTTATTTTTCTGTTTCTTATTATCTTTTATTATTATTTCATACCGGAATAAAAGTTGGAAAAGTTGCAAAGCTGATAAGAGAAGGATGGTACAGGTGTTTTCTTAGAAAATGACTTATCCTCAGATTAAAGGGACTTTTCGGCAATGTACACCACAATTTCTTTGCTACATACACGTCCTTTCCGATCCTCATCACTATACATCCTTAGCTTATCTTCCAACTCTATTCTGATCCAACCCTATTTTACTCAACACTTTTACCTCTATCTCTATCCAACTGTATCTCCATTCAACCTTATTTCATTTGAATTTTATTTTTTATCCAACCTTATTTCTGATTTAACCTTCGATTTTATTCTTGACTTCAACTTTCATTTTATTCAACCTTATTTGTATTCTTTTGTCTTTTGTATTTTCAAACCAGTATAAATACCTCATTTTTTTTGTCAATAAAACGACAGGTCATTCGAAGTTTTTATATCTTCACAAAGCAGCCTTATACTTACATCTGCGCCTCTGTTAGTTATTAAAATACTATCGTTAATTAGAATTTACTTTGATTATATTATTTTACGATCTACTGAAAGATCTTGTTATTTCTCTTTTACTCATTTTATGGACCATACTGACGATCCATTTTGACAATTTATTTAATGATCCAAATAATACCTTAGGTATTTCTCTTAATGAAATCTACTAACAAAACATTTTCTTTTGTTTTCTACTTAGAATCATATAAAGCTCTTTGCTGCCTTCATCCCTTTTTTTTATTACAATTTACTTATGGTTTTGGTGTTTAACCAAAATACACACCTGGTGCTCACTTTTAAAAGATGATCAAGAATCTTGTGTTATATATGTATAGAAAAAGGGACGGATAAAATCCTTTGAGACTGTTGGATATCTTTATTTCATTCAAGTTGTCTGCTTATTTATAATTATTTGATCTTATGTAGGATTTGTAATTAGTGAATGTTCTTCTCAGCGATAGATGTATGATTTAGCTAAGTGTAATAACTGCAGTAGAGCAGTGTCACCTTGTTTTCATCCTCAGTAATAGATCTCAGATAGAGAAGAGGTGCAGTCAGTGTTCCAAACTAGAGAAGTTTATTGTAAATAGAAACATGTTAATTCCAATCATCCTTTTCATAGAACATAAGTACTAGGAAGTCATACTACAACAGCGACGTATACCACAAATCTCTTTATTCACTTTACCAGTCAACAACCCTTATTACTGCTCAAAATAATACATGCCTTTATAATACATGCAGATTGCAAGAGAAAAGGAGAATAGTAAAATATTATAAGACTTTGGTATATTTTTTATTTAGAGTATAAGTTGCTCTCTTTTATATATCTTGACTAGTAAAATTAAATTTAGAGCACCAAATGTGACTGAGCTTCATTTAATATCTTTGTTGATCACTTGCAAATACAATAAAGATGAGTTTTTTAGATCCTTTCTCAAAAGCAATCTCAAAGACACTCTAAATTCACTATATCTAGAAAAAGATATTTTCAAGTATAATGCAGTTCTAGTTCTTAAGGTCCAAAAGGTTTTACTAAGGAGATTTATTTTTTCTTTTTTTCCTTCCCAGTATCTTTACTTCTTCTAAAACTATTTAACCAAAGAGAGGAGATTTATTAGAACTAACTTAAAATTGAAACCATACAAAACAGAGGTAAACGCTAAGGACATGGGTTAGGAAAAGCATGCGATCACTGGGAAAGAATGGGAGGAAGGATTCAGTCGTGTTTTCCAAGTTACACCAAATGACCATTTACGTCCGAAGCAGATGTGCGTGTACAAATAATTGATTGTGGTGTACCAACCAGGTCCATAGGAGTTGTGCACGTACAGGGCAGGTGTGCACCAAACCAAGAGCAAAGATCGCGCACCTAGGCCAACGTGTAGTGTACCTAGCCGTGTACTTCTTGAAGAGCAAGACAAACTTTCCACCATTCTTACTCCCAAAGGCTCCATCTTTTCATTCTTTCCATGTTGCATTTACTCTGTTGGTGAGGCACACAAGGTGTTAAAACATCAAAGCGCGGATGGTTAAGTGGTATAATCTTCGCCTGCCACGCGAAGGGCCCGGGTTCGATTCCCGGTTCGCGCATTCTTTTTTGTTCTTTTTCGAATGTCGTACTTGTGTCGTAACACAAACTGTTCCACCAATCACGGTCAAGAGCTTAAGATGGTAATCTTCGGCCCTCTTCCAAAAATATCATAAACTACAAGAAGTACTCTCGGTTATCGACTTTGACGTAATGCTCTCAATTGGTTTCCTTTTGCATCCCATTGCCGACAGGGATTACATAATGTAGCTAGAATCAAAAGATATAAATATTAGACAGACAAGACAGAATAAACGCCATCCTTTTATCTATCGTTTATTTTATTCATTGGACTCGTCGATCATCCTTGAAGATCTTGTGCGGACTATTTCAGATCGGGATTGACACGACACTTGTCGTAGTCAAGAACTTCCGACCAATCACAGCCAAGATCCATAAAGGGTAACTTCCTTTTTGCTTCGGGGCCATCATTCCAAAAACAGCCATCTTCAAGAAGTCCATTTCTGATCTGTCGCCGTACATTGCTGAGCCCCTCTTCATGGTTACAGTTTCACCATATCGTCATAGTTTTCCTTTCTTATAGTTATCACCACTATTATTATGTAATTACAATTGTAGCAAAAAGATATAAATACGCAGACGATCGAAAAGAATAAATTATCATCATATCCGTTTATCTTTTATTTCATTGTCTTCTACACCTGTCTCAACCCTATCTGGCCATTGGATTTCCAGCTCAGAATACGGCAACGACATACTGGTCGGAGTCGGAATCGGCGCATGAACAGTGGCTTTCTCTTCGTCGGATGCGGCGTAGCCTTTGACCATTTATTTCTACTATCATAGTCAATCTTTTAAATCATTTGTTGACTTTTACCTCGCAAATGTATTCGGCAGCCTTCGTCAACTAGTTATACTTCTATTCTTCGGGGAAGAGTCCAAACGACGACGACTTGTCCATGTCAGCGACAAAGCATCTATTTTCACGTTTTAACTCTTATCTCGGTTCAGTGTCCGAAATTTCCGCTCGCTTAACAGTTCTTGTCTTGCTTTTGTTTCGTCGTTTCTGGTGTTTCTTCTTTCGCTTACGATGTCTTCTCTGATTTCTGGTATTTTTTGTAGGATATTATCTGCCACCGGATATTAAACGTTCCGCAAACTCGTCACTAGCCTGTGGCGACCAATATGTCTTCAATGATAGGTGCATAAAGTTAATGATGCACATAGAATGACGATTTTAAGCTTACCACCCAAAACGGAGGCTTGCATACCTCCTGTCGTAGTATTCGTGTAATGTCGACATGTGCAACAATAAAAAGCAAGCATACCAATCGAACTGAGATATACTGGCCGTCTTTGCGCTAGGCATATCTTTTTCGCGATTTGCTGGATCTTATGCTTTTCGTTTTTCATACGGTCCATGATTGCTTTGCTTGCGTTGTAATGGGGCGAGGTGGTGAAATTCTTTCGTGGATGATGATGCGATTTCATGGCTATATTTTTCATGATCATTGCTTGCAACATACGCATCCGTTTTCCCAGGATCTACGCCTTTCAAGTCAAAGCCATGCAGATCACCCTGAAAGTCCTTCATAGTTTTTGCTGACTTCTTATCTTCAGTCAAGTGCTGCCTTTTCCCGGAGAAAGTAAACGCCGCTATGTAACCGTCTGTTGCGAGTGTCCGAAACATTTTCTGGTTTGAGTTCTTCATTTCATCCAATGATCGTATTTTTTCTGTCTTTGTGAAATCAAACGCTTCCCAGAGCGTTTCGTCTTTGTTTGCTCTTTGGCTAACTTTAACCAATGATGCTAATGTTTGGTGATCTATTTGGATATATCGCCAGATAGTTATTGTTCGTGGCATAATTGTAAATAGACTTTCGCTGGCACCTTGGATTTTTTGGCATAAAAACCCCTCTGACCAATTTTCTAGCAGTTTTTGCCAAAAGCTTCTGTATATAAACATAGTCTACTGAAGAAATATCGTCTTTGAACACTAATCGTATCTCTTTCTCGAATAAGTTTTGCGCATTAAGAGATGTTTGCTTAGCGCAAAGAATTATACACGTGACACCGTTGTCGTTTGCTTTTTCAAGCTATGTCCCATTTTTAACATGATGGATACCCTCCTTTTTGTTTTGTTACCTTCGGTAAATCTTCGGCTAGACTACAAATAGCTTTTCGGGTCCTCCCTTCAAGTGATTTTTTTTCGTATTGAAAGATTCTTGAAACTTTCTAATTTTTCTGAAAATTTGCGAAATAACCATCCTCGGGAAGGGATCGGTATCGGTTTTCGGACTGGTGTATCACCTAAAGACTCGAGGTCCTCGAGGATTTCGTACAGAGGCCGCATATAGACATGAGGTTTAGCCGCCAGATTGGTTGATGTGACAGGAACATTTTCAGGACAAATATTGACATTCTGCAAGACCGTATTGATTGCGGTCTTGAATTCATGGTCAGCCTTGGCCCACTCGCTTCGCAGCGCCCGCCTTCCCCCCTCCCCACCATCCTATCATCCCATCACACACCTACCGCACCCACCCACCCGTTTTGGTGTCAGGCATTGATTCATTAGATACATATTGTAGTAACCGTGGAAGTAATTTTTGAAGCTGCTTACGTAGCTTCTTCTGGCCTAAGTACGAAAACTTATTCCCAGTGCTTGAAGAAACAATTGTCAGAGGATGATATGGAAAGGAATGTTGAAAACCTATACCCTGTGCACAAAGAGACTATTGCAAATGAAACAAAAATACTGAAGAAATGCAATGACCGGCTGTTATTGTTATTTGTAAAGCTGATACAATATTCTCAGGATAGTATGGACGGAAACAACTCATAATATATGAATGTGCCTTGAAGTAGAAAGGAGGGCAAGAGCGAGGCATTGAAATGATGTGTATGATGAACAAAAAAAAAGGGCACCGTCTTTCTCCCCTTTATAACCATGAGATGCTATTTTTTAGTAAAACGTTGCAGTGTTTTGGTGCACTGAGTAACAGTGTTTTCTTTTTTTTCCTGTATGGATGAGGGTAATACAGCACAGTTTTGGTAGAAAAGAGTCGCTTTCCTAATATATTCGCGTATGAGGAAAAGACGGTATCTGAAAAGGCTGCCTTGAATGGAAATTTGTGTTCTTCCCAGACCTTTTATATGGGGCTCAACACCAAAACGACCTTTCTTTAGTATAATGAGAGAGAAAGAGATAAGATAAAAGGTGGGTAGATAGATATAGTAGTTAATTTGATAGACTATGTACGCGCTTTTCAGTATAAACTATCGTATACCTTACCATAGTTTTTCTCTCTTTGTTTGGGTATCTTTCTCAACATTATTGACTGGTAACTATTAGTTTAATTTCCTTTGCAGTACTTCGAACCGGTCTCAGGATTTTGGTGGATTCTAGTGGCCTTATACTCCTCGCTTCATGGTATGTATCTTCACCGTTAGCATCTAACGAGAAGTGTAGTTGTTTTCTTTATTTTGCAGTGCTTCCAGTTGATCGCTCAGAAAATTCGGCAAAACAGAATTAGTACGGCAAATAGACGATAGTTTGCTTGTGATGACGATAACTTGGGAATAATTTTACTGTAGCCTTGTCTGAGACTTTCTTCTTACGGATTTAGACTCACAGCTGATTCTTCGCGAAATAGCTCTTAAAGAGTAGATATGGTCGGTTTAGGTCTTTTACACATGTGCTTGGAGCCATTGTAGAGTGATCGACTCCTAATATGAACCCAAAATAACAACTCTTTTATTCGAGATTGTGATGACAAGATTTTGGTAGTGCATGACTGTGCTTTGCACCATGCAGATGATGTTAATTACATGCAGTAACTTTTGACCTGAGGCAATCTATGGCGTCAGTTTCGTCAATAACGCTAGAACCTTAACTCAAAGCACACCATCAACGATTTGATCGGCATCAGGAAGCTTAAATAGAAAAGGTATAGCTCGGTTTCACCTGTATGTACTACCGTTCTTATCCCTGGCTAATGTCAAGTCTCACAGACATTAGATGATCTTCCAGAGTAATGCATCTAGAGTCATAGAGTGTAATGGGCAACGTGTAATGGATTCATCCCGGGGTTTCCAAGTTGTCTAATTATGCACTGCGGACTAAAGATTTAATGCGCTACATAACTGAGTTAGATTTTCTAACTTTGACTGGACAATGGTTTTTAGATCAAAAGAACCCTATTAACGGGGACAAGTTTACCATTCCCAATAAGTGAGACATATGGGACCTGATGATCTATATATGGTAAGTGCTAGCTATAGATTGTTGATCACAGTATCGTTTTCCCAGACTGTTGCCCCATGTAAATTATGGTATTGGAAACAGTCGTAAGGACATTTTATCTGCAATATCAGGACGTATGGCTTGTGATGCTCTCAAAGGGAAATAACCCACGGATAGTCTTTTCGTAACAGGGTCTGGCCATCGGCAGAATGGCTAATGATACAATCAGATAAGGATAGTTAAGATCAGTATAAACTGGCGAATAAACTGATCGTGACCCTGGGACACACACAAATTAAGAGAGATTAACCCTTGATACCGCATAAATCTGACAATGAGGTTTTGTGGAACAGAGGAACAAACCATAGCCCTTAAAACTTGCTTTGCGTGCTATTTAACCTCAATATGTGCAACTAAGCAAACTGCTCATCGGCATTATGACGCAAGTTTAGTGTTTCCTTTCTACCCTTACATTTTTTCCCTCTTAAAAAGTTACACACTAATTGTTCCTCTTATCGAGTCCCCAAAGTTAATGATTCAAACTACGCTGCGCGATAGAAAGTCAGGACAGAGTGACATCTTTTTCCATTATCCTCCAAATCAGCAGCAACAACGTTTATCCGTATAAAGTTAGAAACATGGTTCCCCATAAAACATAACAGATTTTCGGTCGGTCAATAGAATAATTTCGTACTACATCAGTGACGAAGTTACG
>JNDQ01000852.1:0-36167 GCA_000696995.1 Apophysomyces elegans B7760
TAGCGGTAGGTCTTGCTGATCACTCCAGACTCTTCAGTGAATGTATTGGCTGTAATTATCATTCAGATTTGGTTAACACATTAACATTCTATTCTATCTATGTGCTACTGAGGCACCGGTGGACACAGAATAGCAAAGTGAGAAGAACCACTTATCATCACCAATCCTTCAGATTTTACAAAAATATGTTAGTAACCATCCGAACCGGCGCATTATCCGCGTCCTATCATAGATATCCAAGTAGAACAATTATTTATCACATAAAAGAATTAATCAGAGTTTCGCTTATTCCTTAGCGTTTCTTACTTTTTTATACGCAGAAGGCTCTTTTTCCCTTTCTTTTCCATCGCCCGTTTCTTTTACAGTCTACCTCCTCTTTATGCTCCCAAAAATTTCAATAGCAAAACTGCGGCAATATGCCACAGCCTGTCGAAATATGTGGAATGGCGCCACGGTTTCCTACATTACCCAACAACTCATACTGTTGTTAGTACGATTCGCTCTGACTCCCGAAAGGGAAAGACAAAACTACAACTTGCGGAAGCGGGAGCAGGAAAGAAAAGACTAACATGAAAAGTATGTATACTCTTTCCTTGGGTGTCATGTAGATCTAACTAGGATATAATAATCTAGGTGCGAGAATAAATCATCAGTTGCAACTCTCGACTGGCACATAAAGTATCAAACTCGCCGCCTAAGAAAGCTCGAAAACCGGGTATCTGCGGACGATCCACGTGTACAGAAGTTGTCCGCCATTATCGCTACCCTAAAATCAACCAGATCAAACTTACTTGCACAAAAGAGCAATCAGAAGGAACTAGCAAGTAACCCATCTAGGGAAAGAGAAGATGACGAAATGGACAAGGTCCAGTTGAACGATGAAGATGCAGAATGGGAAAGGAACGGAGAAGAAGACGAAGAAGACGAAGAATATCAGAAAGGTACGAAAGATGACAAAAAGGAAGCAGAAAAGGAAGAGGAAGTGCCAACATCCCGGAGCCATCAAGCAGGTGAAAAGTGCCCTATTCTAGCATCGACATCTTCAGAGCAGAACTCAAAAAAGAGGAAAATAACCCAAAAAACGAGCCGCTCCAGACTTCAAAGGTTAAAAACTCTAATAAAGCGGCTATTAGCATTGGAAGACGTCTCGGTAGACAGCATCACAGTGAGGAAGCTACAAAAGGAATTTAGCACTGCCGAATTGAACCTGAAAGAAGCCGAGGCAGTCATAGACGTGTATAGCTTCATCAAGCCTTTTTTTCTTTGTCCTACTGGCGAGCTTGCTGTTAATCGACACCCATTGCTGAATGCCCCTTTGGTGCTGCTCGCAAATGCAGTATTTACGATAACTGATAACAAAAAATTACTCGTTCTATTTGCCTCGCTGTTCGACCGTCGGCCATATATTCCCTTGTTTTAAATCCTACCACAACCTTCGAAATATTATGCTGTACCAGAGACGACATGGACGGGTTTGACGTCGTTGGCCCAAATGGCAAAACAATGACAAGCTGCCCCGATGCCGCCCATAATCCTGAATACATTCTCGGTGCCTTTTTTGACCTCGATCGAATAGATCGCATATGCCACAAACATGGCCTGAAATTTGACAATGTCCTAAAAATTTCATCACATGGTTTTACGAGCATACAAGGGACTGTGTTGGAAAGCAGAAAAGTTGCAAGATCCCGATACGAGAAACGCAAAAAGAAGCATGCACGGCCTTCAGTAACGATTTTGCGAAAGGCTCAAGAAAGCGATACCGTTACAGTCATCGGCAAGGATATCGTTAAAACCACAGGAAAAGTCAAGCAATTGGAAAATAGCTTTAGAGATAGGACGGAAACTATATGTTTATTGACGGAAGAAACCAACGCTATCAAAGACGGTCGATCCAACACGTCGAATGCAGAAGATCTCATAGATACTATTGCCGTCATGAATGGTTTGAAAAACGAAAGGAAACAAGAAAACAAAAACTGCTTCTTGAACGGAAAAAATTGCAGAATTTCCGACACGACAAGTATCTCGCAGTCCAGGTAAAATGCCTATTGGTACAAACCTTGCTAATTAAGCGTCTCCCTTTTACAGGCCATCGTTGACGAAGAGATCGAAAAGAGCGATCAAAAATTAAGCAAAGGACGCAAAAGAAAACGGAAAACGAAGGACAAAGATCTGACGAAAATTACAGCGAATAGTTTCAAATGTGAAGATGACGTTTTAAAAATGGATATCAGAGGAATGACCGAAGATCCAAGTACAGGAATCACGTTTTCCGGCACCGATTACGGTGTTGTCACAATGTCGGAATCGGTTTCTTTGCCAATTGAACGTTTTGCCTACCATCTGAAGCTTCATAACCGATTCAGTGCACTTGAGACTCAGGATGACGACACCGAAGATGACTTGGCGTCAGATTTCCAAAAGATACCAAAGACCTTCAAAATCACTGCGAAACAAATTAATGACCTTTCCTTTACAAGACGCGTCAGAAGACAAAGGGAGTATAGGAAAAGGGTAAGAGCTGTGTTTCATGTGGAGCTACGCTGCAATGACAATTCTTTCTGCATCCCAGGCGACCGAAGAGGGAAAGAAGGTAAAAGCTATCAAAAAGAAATTGTCAAAGAACAATGTCGGAAATGCAGTTGACATCGACAGTTTGCACAATTATCGCAAGGTAGTATTATACTGTTCTACTGAACTAAACAACTAACTTAGATCTGGTTATAGATTGCGATAGAAAACAGAGATACTTTAAGGAAATTTTATTCGGAGAAGTCAGTAAAGAAGTCAAAACGCACTCAAGACATATACACGCAGAAAGCATACGCTACCGTTGCTTCTAATGAACGCAATTTCCTGAATGGTTCGGAAAAGAAAACCAATGTCTTACTTATGATGACTGGCTCGGCCGGAACAGGAGTGTGCTCCCCTATCCGAGGGCATTACCGGCGTGGTGGGAAGAAATTGAGAGAGCAACATTTACAACAAACATCGGTGGGGATGACAAACGAATTCCGTTCTTCTCAACTGTGTCCTTTCTGCTACCAAGTTCTCTCCCACCCGAACAAGAAAAAAGATGGCTATATCAAGAAAAACTTTGGCACAGTCATTTATACAAATTCCGAATGCATTAGTGTGAAGAAAGGGTACGGCTCGCATGGTCGCGACCAAAATGCTGCCCTGAACATGCTCTCGCGGGGACGAGTGCCCTTTTCTCAAAACACCACGAGCCATTTCCGGAGTTCAACCCAAAGGAAGCCAGTAAATACTTGCTGGATAATAATCTGTTAGCTTCGCTTATGTCCATCCCGGAGGGGTGCGGCGGGGGTGCCCGCGCTTAGCAGCGGATACCTTCGGGGTAAGTAAAAAGACAGCAATGTACCCTTCCGGTTTGCTAACCATGAATCATATTTCTCGCTACTCGAATGAATTCTGTGTCCCACTGAAGTACCAGATTCATGTAAGCAAAGTATACTTCTCGCATAACTGATTTAGTTAATGACATAAAATTAGTTTACTTTTAGCGTAAATTTGGTGCTTTCATGGGCGCAGAATTTGTTTTGCAGTAGCGCAAAATATGATTCAATAAACAGTAGTTGACGGTAAGTTTATGACTAGATGTTTGACTAGATGTTAGACAGAAAACAGGTATATAGCAATGTTCTCTCAACACCGCATAATTACATGTACTGAGGTTTTATGTTGGCCAATGTGAGAAAAAAGATCACTTATTCTCGGTAATGGAGAATAACATACCATGATTACCGAGCGTCTAATGTAGAGTGTATTTCCCGCAGGGAGTAACGAATACAAAGCTTGAATGTACAGGACTGGAATTTTTCAGTACATGCTAGCAGCACTTTTTGTAAACTTCCTCATCCAATTTCCCGAATCTATCGGACTGTGCAAAAGATGGCACCTTTATATATGCAGGGAGAGAGCCTAGAAGCATTCGAACCTAGCTTCAGTTTTATACATGAAATGCTTGTAGAAGGTACGCAGGTTTGCTATACAATGTAGTTGATACTTCTCCGTTGTCGATCAGAATCACATATTTTAACTTAACGATCCATAAACCAAAAGCGAACAAATAGTTACAACATCTGTATACCGAACGCAATATCTACAGACGTTTGCATCCGTTCAGAAGAATAGCTGTCACTTTACAAAACGGATCCGATTTGATAATTAAATAGGGCAAACATTAAAATCGAAGAGTAAAGAAAAAACCCGATTCTTTTTACATATTATTTAAATTTACATATACGAACTTCTTAATTTTCTTTATAATATTGGCTTTGTTGATGCCCAGTTAAGGAATATTTGAACTCTTCTAAGGGTAAATGTTCCTTTATGCGGCGAGTAACCTCATTCCGCGCCTTGTCCTTTATCTGAACGGTCGTACGATGTTGCAGTTGCAAAGGGTACATTTGCTTTATGGCACTCCAATGCCGTCCTTTCACAATAGCAAGACCCTCCCTTAAACATTGCAATTCTTCCTCAGACCACCAAGTATGTTCTTTGCGAATCTTTTGTCGAGCCGGGATAACACGTGCACTAATTGCTGTTTCCCCTCCATTTGTCTCCCCTTCCGAACTCTCCTCAACCTCACGGTCTTCGACAGTTCTTGTCTGGCTAGACAACGATCGCACTTCATTTGGTTCCTGCTGCCGTTGAAAGTCGATATCCCGTCCATAAAAGTCCTGCTCATTCAGTTCTCGCTCATTTGGTTGAGGTTCCAATAAGCGACGTCGTTTAATGATTGTACTAGTCCGTATTCAATAAGTCATGCCAAGGGCGTACAACAACGTATACAGTTTCAGTGTACATACCCAGGTAATGCCCGTGAACGTGCTAAAGGCTTGGCTATGTGGTTTTCATCATCTAGCAGTCATGAACATTAGGACGACGAACAACAATCGATAAGACTCTTACTGTCAGAGGAGCTGCGGGTGGATGGATGATTGTTTACAGTTTTCGATGGTCCTTCGTCACTAAAATCTTCTAACTGATCCTCTTCTACATAAGAGCTGGAAGACTCCCCATCATCGTCACCAGAAGAGATAACCAGCTGTCCGTTTTCAGGTGATGCAGACGGTTCGAGCGATTCGTTTTCGCCTTGCTCATCAACAACTTTTGGTTTACCCGTGTTCTCGGGTGGTACTTCCGGTGTAGTTGTGCTTGGATATCTAACTTGAGCTACTTCTGATGTAGTCTCAATTCTTGCTTCTGTATTCAATTCCTTTAGTGAATCTGCGTCTCCTTCTTTGTTCGATTCCTTCGGTGACTTGGTATCTTTAGCTCCTGCGTGTGATTCTTTCGGTGAAATTGTAGTTTCAGCTTGTTCATGTGATTCTTGCCGTGAGTTTACATCGTCTGGTTGTTGATCCAAATCTTTCTGATCCTCAGCGTTATTCTGCTGATTTTCATCTTTCGCTTTCATATCCACTTTACTTGATGCATCTCTCTCTTCCCATGCATCTTCAATGACCGATTCCTTCGGTATATTTACTTGTTCCTCTTCCTGGTTGTCAGTTGAAACAAAATAGAACATAGCGTTCGGATCCTCGTCCTCCTTTTCTGCAGCTGGCGATTTAGGACCGCTAACGATTCTCTTTCCGCCACCTAGAACTTGAAATACGTAGTTCTGAATAGCCACAAAATCTTAGTTGCATTATTAGCTCCATAGCTTTACGAACCATAAGTTCACTTCCTTGCATATGTTTTTAACAGCACCGCAACCATTCCCTCTGTAGCACTTCAACATCCAGTCACGCATACGAAAATGGAAAGATATTTCATAAGTTTTACAGCCGTTTTAGATAGAATCCACGTAAAATAGGTAAAAGTTAGAAGAAGTTGGTGATAGAGACAATAAAAGGCATGGAAGACTTTCGGCTATAGAAAGAAATAAAGGATCAAAAGAAACCCTACAGAAAAAGAAAGGGAAAGGTGACGAACAGGCATGCTTCTAGTTTACTATCTTAGACAGATCAAAGGTTCCGTAGGCTGGAGAAGTGTTCGCTATCAAGGTATCTATCCCCTGTATCGTGATTTTATTTCACTCGAACTATAATACTAAACCGTGAAATTCAGAGCCTGCTATCAAAAGACATACGCACACAGTCAGGATAAGCAGTATAAGAGGGATTGAGCCAATGGCCGCCTAAATAGGGGATGGTTAAAAAAACATCGGATAATCGTTTGATACCTACCGTCAACAACCAATGTGACGCCACTGATCCAGTTGGCGGCATCGGAAAACAGGAAAACGGTTGAGTGTGCAATGTCCTTCACATCACCCATACGCTATGTAAAGTGTATTAGTCAATCCTGAGGGTAAGTTTCTTCTGTCAGCTATTACCTGCAATGGAATAACCACTGGATCAAAAAGTCCGCCACCGAGTTTATCCATGCCAACCTTGGCAGAATATTAGCTACAACAAATCTTCCTATTGTGCACTAAGCTTACTGTGTTATCCTACATGAAAGTAATGTTGAGATTTATGTACATATATAAGAAAAGATGAATACTTACAATAGGTCCGGGAGCAATGCCATTCACCCCTATCGTTGTACAAGACTTAAGTCAAAAAACCCACCTACACTAATCTACTTACGAACACCATGAGGACCGAGTTCTACGGCCCAGTGTTTTGTCAAAGCCTAGATCGCAAATATGAACATTAATATGTCAATTTGTAGTAGTTTTTTGCTTTACATCAATGGCAGATTTAGCAGCTCCAGCATGCTGTTGGAAGGGAGTGCCTGTGTAATGCAAAGTTGCGGTCACGTTGATAATAGCACCTTTGGAGGCTTTTAGATGCTCCAATGCAGCCTTGGTAAGGTTAAATGTACCGAGAAGATCTATCTCGATAACGGTGCGGAAGGCATTGTAGGAAAGGTTCTGGAAGGGTGCTAAGAAATTTCCAGCTGCACCATTGATCAAGTAATCAATGCGGCCAAACTTTTCAATCGTTTTCTGCACAGCGCGTTCGACATCTTGAGGCTTTCGTACATCGGCAGGAATGGGTCTGTAGACGAACCCAAGCATAAATAAAAGAAAAGTAAGAAAGAAGTGTTACGGACATCTATTATGCTATACGTACAAGACTTCACCACCTGTCGCTTGTTGCATTTCTTTGGCTGCCTTCTCTAACTTGTCTTGGCTGTACTCGAGGGATGTTACAAGTTAGTCGAAGGGAACGTGATCGCTTAAACGCTGCTCACCTTCGACTGATAATGACAGCTTTGGCTCCATGACGAACCATGGCTTCGGTCATGGCACGACAGATGCCACTGCCTCCTCCGGAGCATAGGAGAACTTTGCCAGTGAAGATATTGTCTTTGAAGATATTGGTTGTGTCGACTGCTGGTGCTGCCATGGTATAAAGAATTCTACTCACGCTGAATGGAGGTCATTTTACAGCTTTTATAACTGGCATTCCCCGTATCACGTGGGGAGGCAAAAAAAAAAGGTCCGTTGCACAAGTGTTGTGTTTTGCTGGAGAAACATTCTATGCCATAATCTACTTTTGCCCTTTTCTGTCTTTGGTTTTGACATCTGGCAATTACCCACATATAAGGCAAATAGGCTCCGCTCGAAAAATACCATGGCATTAGCCAATCGAATATTTGCGCTGACTGAGAATAACGCTTAGTGTTGGTTTTACTGGACAAAACATAAACGTTTGCAAGGTGTCACACTTTGTAGCTGCTATATAGCCCAAATCTAAGATATACACAAAAAAAAAAGTACGGCCTCAACAGTTTATATAATAATGCTATTGAAAAGCCAGTTCAATGGAAGAAACGGAAATCCGACGAGTCTGTCAATGTTACTATATCCTGATATCAATGTCAGGAAAAGTAGGGTTGCTGCGTGATTCAGAAGGATATCCTCCAAAAGGAGTTTAAGACAGAACGTTTAGACCAATCAGGGATTGATATTCGTTATTCCCAACCTGCCACAGAAGAAATACTTTGAATCAGAGTTAGCTTTACTTGTGATTTTTCATGTCGAAAAGACGCAGCCCAAAATAATACGACATAGAACACACAAAGCAAAAACTCGACAGAACACCGAAAAAAGAAAAGAGAAAATGGAAACAAAGATCCTCATTCTGAAGAAAGGATAGCCGCATCCTAAGAGCGACTCCACCAGGCTAAAGATGTGTAACAAAAGTAAAGGCGGAAAATTGTAGAACCACAGCCCATTACTGCACCAGAGACAATATCAAAGACGAGCGACGATCTTGGCGCATTATTACAGAACGGCATCTTCCATGATGTGATCGCTGGTTCACAGCAATACCGTAGAGGACGGTGTTGCAATTGTCCAGTCTTACAGCTCCAAAACAAAGAGCTATAAAGTCTATCATGGGAAAGCGCTTGTTCTGCGATATATCTGTCAAAACCATTTCCTAAAATATATTAAGGCTGAATGGCTTGCATCCGATGGATTAGTCATATACCAGGTTGAGGTGATAGTTTAGTTGATGAAAGTATTCAAGTCATTTACTGCCCAAAGCATTGTGTCGCTGTCATCTCCTTCTGGTATTGATTGGCAATATAGTTCAACATCTGGTCGGCTAGGGCTCTTTTGCTCGTGATATCTGTCCCTATGGCAATTCTACTAGTATATATGCTCTGCATTTGATGCTGTCCTCATGTCCCATATTTTCGCTTCGGCAAAAGTTGAAGAAAATTTTATCAAAGCGTAAATCACCTTTCAAATAACAATATAATCAGGATAGTCAGAGTAGCTATATTAGGGATGACAGCAAATGTATAAGAATTTTTGCTTTTTATGTTTTTAAACTAACATGGTCAAATCCATGTCCGTAATGTCAGTTGGGCAGACGCATACACCTATAGTTCGTCGTTCTACGTTACTATCCAGAAATTCATTTCCATCCGTTTTAGACAAGCTGCAACAGGCCGTTAAACTTAGGAGAGGGTATCCGCTTTCAGGCTATAGAGTAGACAACGAAAGTTTAAGCTCCAGCATGTTATGCTCTTATGACGATGGGATATACTAAGGTTGCACGTGGATTTGCATTTCTTGAAGTCTCTTTTGTGCTGGCTGGAGTTATAAAGATAAGCTCCTTGGACGAAGATGAAGGAGAGATAGCCTCGGCTGATGTCTTTGATAACGGATTACATCTTCGACTTAAATGTAGAACGAAGCCCACTACTAAGATAAAAGAATTTCGTAAGGATACGTGCTGCAGAAAATAGAAAAGGTTGTAGGAGATAGCCATGAAACAAGGGCAGAACGGCAAAAAAAAACATCATAACTGATAGGTAGCACAGAGATTCCAACCGTTTTTCATCAAAGTAAAGCGTACTAGGAGCACGCAAAGAGATGGCTGTCTGGTGCTGAATTGACATGTGTATCTAGTTCCATTGCATGGAAATGGTAAACAAGACTGGCATATTTTTCTGAGCGATTGTTAACCAGGTACTTCTCCAAGTTTACACCCACGATTCTCCTTGACGGTCATTCTATCTTCGATGTAGCATGCTTATCCATTATCAGGAAAGAGATAGCCTCTGCTAAACCGTTCGAACACCAGCTATCGTGTGAGCTATCATGGCCCAGGCAATGGAGAACAACTCCTGTATTTATATATTTCGCAATTTTTTTACCAGTAGCATAACATGGATGCGCTGCTGGATGGAGGCTAAAGAGAGAATATGATAGAATACAGAAAAAAACCTTTTTTCGATAATGTGAACCAAACGGGCGGATTAGTGGGCTTATGGAAACCAACCCTATTTAAAGAGTGAGTATTAACAGAGGTTGTAGTATGCCTCATGTGTTATTAAAAAAAAGCGTGAGCCTTTAATTGTCTGAATCAACTCTATATTATGCTAATTTCTGTCCAGATAAGGATTGATCTTTCCCCTTTTGACAGAACAATAAATGGAATATAAACAGCCATTCTTTCATGAGGGCAATGGAACTAGTGATCATGCTCAGCAATCCTCTTAAAACTATTTTAAGTTATGAGAAAGGATACGCTCTAATACACTGATAACACCCAATACCAAAGTCTCGATAAATAATCTGTTTCCCTTATTTTCTTGGCACATGCAATTTCACGTCCATTTCTCCCACGCGTGCGAGTGGAAACAGCATTGGCTTTTTTTCTTTATTTTCACCATTGTTTGCCACAATAGCATGCTGAACCGCACATTGCTCGTAGATAAGACCTGTTATTCCAGAAAGTACACTTTTTGAAGCAGTAGATATGTTGTCTGTGACAGAAACAGCGTACAAGGGCACCTGTAGCATTCCACTTGCGAACAAGAACACTCTCATCGCTTTGAACACCCTGAAAAAGAAGTTAGGTCTGCTCGTCAACAGCAATGCAATCTTGCTAACGAGGCGAATACCTGAAATATTATCGCATAAAAAGAGCTGGAGTTGGGGGATTGGACTACCCCAATTCATAAATCAACACTTGTCGTCTTAGCCATAATCACATATACCAACATCACCATGTATCTCTTCTCAAGCTACAATGCGCCGTTGAATTTCGGACATGATGAAGTCCTGTAGCTGTGTTTTGCCATTTCAACCTATATATGGAAGCAAGCAGTTTTTCAGCTTTGGATATTTCGCAAACATCGCTATCTCCATTAACCACATCCAATCTACTGCGGATGTGTCACTCATCAAAACGCACAGTATAGAGTGTATAACGTAAAATCACCAAAAGGCGAGGCTGCACCAGTCTCAAAAAGGCAAAAAAGTTGATTGAAACAACGGGCCGTCAAACCTCCTTCATTGTTTTACAAGTAGTGTTTGGGGAGGGGTAGATTGGCTCTCTTAATGACGGATGATTCCCAAGCAAAAAAGCGAAAAAAGGAAGCCGCAACGGCATAATGAACAATAAGGTGTTGATTCAAGAGCTGTACTGCTATTATAAAGCATTGCATGGCTCGTGAGTTACACCCTTAAATGTTCCGAAAAGCTCTAGGAAGGGACTGTACTGATCACTGAGGAATTACATGCTTGTCTAGCCGCTCGCTTTGACAAGCTATACGAAGATGTTACATGGGGCATCACAAACAAAGAGAAAGAATAGAAGACCAAAGAATGAATCGTTGCATGATCATGAAGCGGGTAATTGAAGAGGATATGGATAGTGGCGAAAAAAGCGACCAGAAGAATAACTGTAATGAGCGTAAGAAAGAAGATATACGCACACGCGTACTATTGTTACAACGGATATTTTTGTTCCGTTCAGAAAGGAGGAAAAGAAAAAAGCCGTCAGGGATACGGTCCACAGAGCAACGGTGGGTTTAACTCATACTATGGTTGAACTGGAAGTAATTGTGCAGACAATGACCGTAGCCTATGCGTAGCAACCTTCTGAATGAAATAAATCGAACATGATCCACATGGCCCAGTTTGCTCTGAATGACTTTGAGGGATATCTCAGACGATCATTTCCCTGGATCGTCAAATAAAAGTAACCAGAATCTGTAGCAAGGAAAACAAAAGAGAATAAAGAGCGTTGAATAGTAGTGTACATCACTGAAACAGGCAGTTTCACTAGAAACAAAAATATCTTACCCGTATTCGGTGTATTGGTTGTCCCTTCAGTTGGTACTCATCTTAGCCAATGAAACACGAGGAGAAGCCTCTTAGAGACCGATTGTGGTTTTTTTTTTGGCTGGATAGGGTTATGTGCCCGCCTAAATACCCAATGCATCCCTGTGGCACGAAACGAATGAAGCGGACATTGCAAGATTGGCATGGGCCAAGGAACTTTGTGTACTTTTACCATTTAAATCTGGGTTATAGAAGAGACTATGATCGTTATGAGCAAGGGAATACAAAGAATTTGGCATGATGAAACAAAAAGGTTATTTTGGCTGACAAACCCCGGTAACGGACTATTGTATATAAAAGTGAGGAAAAGTAACTCAGATTAAAAGAGGGGTAATTCAGCCACATGAAAGGATTTTGAACGGTGTCATCATTCCATTTGCCAAAAGCAAGGGACCCAGGGAGGAATGGTGGGGGAAAAAAGAGGAGAGAGAGAGAGGGAGAGACTGGTCTTAGCTGGCTTTGCTTATTAATCGATTTGTGATCGCGGGTGCTTGCTGGGTATGAGTGGATTCGAAATCCAGAAATTCACCCAAGATTCCATTCTAGCGGTGATGGTTAGGAAGACGGCGAATGAAAAAGTGATGCATAGTGTAACGAAAACGAAAGTACGTTATCAGATCCTTGTTTCTTTCCCAACCAAAAAATACACACGTAAGCATGATGTTTTTCTTTTTTACTTCTTTGAGGAAAAAAGTATACGGATACATAGATAGTCTATTGTTTCTTTGTTCTTAAGAGTGAGTGTATGTGTTTGAGGTTATTAAGAGAAAGAGTTTCAAGTTTTAGGGAAAAAAGTTTTGCTTACTTTTCGTTTATCAGATCTTTAGTGGTTTTTCATGGTGATCCATCTCCGATAGGCCAAATGCACCCGGTATCCTGCTGATTCGGTGCAACCGGCGGATGGCGCTTGTCTTATGACCAACCACGTGTTACCCGAGTGGTTACATTGACTGGGTTATAGCGGAATAGGATTGGAAGAAAGAGAAGAAAAATGCTGCACTAAGGGTTTAGTGCGGGGTCGGAAGAAAAAAAAATAAGGTGATGAAGAGCAACGCCCAAAGATCTGATAAAACCCAAATACAAAAAAAGACACAATCAATCGCAAAGTGATTGAAACTTTGGGGTTGTAAAAGAATGAATGAAAAAAAAAATTGTGTGCCCTTTACTTTGACCTTTTGGCCATCACTGAATCCCTTTTATCCGTATCTTTCTCATTTTTCAACCAGGACCATGCTTTTTCTTTCGAGATAAAAATTTTCTGTGTCGAAAGCCGAGAATTCGGCTTTGTGGCATGGTAAAGAAAGAAAAAAATAAAAGAGGAGAATAGTTTGCGGAGAGAAAGAGAAGGAGAGAGAGAGTCAATGGATGGAATAAAATAAAAAAAAGAGAGAGAGAATGAGATGACCCATTGGATTTCACGCAAGAAGGTTAATGTGACTGCACCTTGAATGTTATCCATCCTTTTATCAGTTTAAAACCTAACATGAAGTTGATCTGAATGCAATGATGGTATAGTTTACTTCTAAAGGACACCAAAAGTCAGTTGGACTATAGTGCACTCTTCTTTCCTTTTTCTTTGTGATGTCTGAGAAGCGCCGATCGGATGATCAAAAAAGATTCAATATAAAAACTGATAAAAAGTAAACGAAAATACAAAATTGGAGCGCAGCATCCGATTTAAACCCCACTCAAATAATTTTTTATCAGATCTTTTTTGCATCACCTTCTACCGCTTCCTATTTTTCTTCTATTTATTCCTGACTTTTCTTCAACTTTTGACTATCCTCTTCTCTCTCTCTCTCTCTCTCTTTTTATTACTCTACGCTCTCAAAAATATCATGTCGCGAGGTACATCACATACTTACGAATACCTGTCCAGCTCGCCAGGTACAGCATCCTCACCAAGGTTGGATCTGATACAGAAACATATACACACCCTTGTTACTCAACAAAAGAAAAAACATAACTAAAACCCCTCCCTCTTGTTTTTATAGTCAATTCTTGTTAAAGATGCGTCAACAACCAATACAAACACGTATTAGTACCAACAATGAAAGAGGTAAAAAAAAAAAAAGAAAAGAAAGGAAAAAGGAAAACCTCCCACCCAAAAGTATGCTGAGGGCTTATACTCAACTCATCCGTCCATTCCGTATCGATGATTATTTTAGATCGCCGACCAATCGACCCTCCTCCCATCATTCAAATTCGATTGAAGAATGCATCCGCACAAGAAATCCAGTATGTTCGAATCAAACAAACGATGGATTTATCCAACCTTCTCATTCAATCCCCCTTCTCCCTTTCCTATCTTGTAGTGATTTCCATCAAAACCCATTTTTCTTCATGTGTGCTAATCTCGCTCATCCCTCCAATGACAACGAAGTATATACACCCAATCATAATGCCCTTTCTGGTCAAACCGTTTCATCCATGTACAAACTAAAAGATATTGATAATCATGGTAAGGAAAACAAAACTTTTACTTTTGGGTGGCATAGACCCCTAATAACGAGGCTTTGGTGCCAATAGATGGTGCATTCTTTATATTTGGTGATCTATCCGTCAAGGTGGAGGGACATTTTCGCCTGAAATTTACCTTGTTTGAAATAACGACGTAAGTGGGATGGATTATTTACCAGATTTAGACCTTTATCTGATCTGACGAAATGTTCAATTCTAGTACTGGGGCCGTTAGCCTGAAATCCATCTTTTCTGACGTCTTCACCGTTTACTCAAGTCGTACCTATCCTGGTATGCTTGACTCCACTTTCCTCTCGAGATCCTTTTCGGATCAAGGTGCTCGTATTCGCATCCGTAAAGAACAACGTGCGCAACCGTATGTATCTTTAAAGAAAAAAAAAGGAAGGAAAGTTTGATTTACTTATTTGTTTGTTTTAGACCTGGATCACGCAAAAGAAAGGTATCCGATGCAGATGAGCCTTTGGATACCAATGATGCCCGGGTGTCCCCGTCTGCGCCTGGACCGCTTGTGGTCGAGCGCCAAAGCTCACCCAGTTCTCCACAAACACCTACAGCCGGTCATCCCCAGTCGGGCTCACCATGGTGCTGGCAACCATCCCCTACGACGATCACGGCTCAACCTCCAACACCTTACGCTCGACGCGAAAGTATTAACAGCCATAGCAGTGGTACAGAGAGTACCGATAGCCCAAGTGTGACCCCTGTCTCGCCTCCCCAGCAACCTTACGATCAACCCCAACGGATCATCCCGACGGCCTACTATTCCAAAGCCATGCCATCACCGCCATCACAACAGCTCAAGCCGGTTGATTTCTTCCTACCACCTCCACGGTGTCTGGAAGATGACGATGCAACGCTCATTCGTTTGCCACCGCTCAGTCATGTCTTGCCTGCACAGAAAAGACAGAAAAATATGGGTGAAGTAGACGCAGCGGTGGCCATGGTTCAACTCCACCAAAGTATCATTTGGTAAAAAAAAAAAATTACCAACCCTATACTCTAAAAAAATTTCCCATTTCTTTTCTTTTTTTCATGTTTCTGCTTTACATGTATATTTTTTTTTCTTTTAACTCGCTAATCTGTAAACATTTTTCTCATTTATTTCTCCATCTCCCAACTCTTTTCATTCTTTTTCCTTTTTTTTCTTTATTTCTATTCATTCATAACTTGTGTATATTTCGTTTTAACTCAGATTCTCCCTTGTTCTGCATTGTGTAAACAAAAAGAGAAAAAAGTTTACGTTCCTATCTATTCAAACCCACCTACAATACATGTCTGTGTGACCTGGTTATTTTTTCAAAAAGTGTGATGCTTGTTGTTACCCAATGGTGTATGGCGTGTTTTGATAGATTGGACCGTCAGACGAAGTTCGTTAGTACTAATGCAAGCGTATCATGTAACACATTGCACTCACCTTTAGTGACACCGGTCAATTTAAGCTATTTTATGCAAACACCTCTTTCAGACGATAGATATAGACTGATGCCCTTTTTTTTTGTGTTTAGATCTAGCGGGTTTGCCTGTTTCACGTGCACAGACAATGTATTGCCACCCACTCTCGGCGATCTATTCATTGCACGTGCACTCACGATAAAAGAAAAAAAACAGTATGACAGATGCAAGACTAAGACTAAGACTAAGATAGAGAGAGGGATATGGGTGCTCTTAAGCAGTTATCCAGTTTAGGGAAAAGTTTCCAAAATGTAGGATGGTGTTACGATGGGAATGTTTCTATGGCAGGAAATTAACCATGGCCAAGGGACTTTGCGATATATAAAAAAAATAATAATTTCAATGTGACTAACCGGTCAGAACGTATGAATGTCAAACGGATATAAAACGGCATCTCGTTTTTCTTTTTGTTTTACCGCTATCTTCTTATTCTTCCTTTTTTTTTTTCTTTTGAAGTCATAGATTCCTTCGCGTCATGGCGAATATATCTCAGTTCCTGTGGCTAAGCCTTGGGTTTTTCTTGGGCTTATTATGCATGTTCACTGCCGGCCCGCGAGGTGTTGTAGAGCAATGTCCACAATTACATCGTCATGTCGCTCGTGATGTAGACTCTAGTATCCTTCAGTTTGGAAATCCAGGTACGATTTTTTAGAAAGTCAGAAACAAAGCAAAATTCAAACCTTCCTTTTTTGTGTTTTTGTTTTTTTTTTTCAGGACCTATTAGTGATCTCTTGAAACGCGATGAATATGTTGCCTCTTACAACCGTCGCGATCGTGTTCCCAACTGGGTTGGTGAGCATTTGACTAAGCAATCACTTATCCCTGGTCCGGATGTCAGTCGCAAGAACTCCCAATTCACCGAAGATACCTCCATCCCCGCTTTGTTCCGCGCCCTTTTAAGCGATTATCGAGGCAGTGGCTATGATCGAGGCCATATGGCTCCTGCAGCAGATGCCGTGGCTACCCAACAAGCAATGAATCAAACCTTCTTGCTAACCAATATGTGCCCACAAGTGGGAGTTGGATTCAACCGTAACTGTAAGAAGAAAAAAAACTTTTTTTTATACATATGTGGGGTAATAATGCTTTTATCCTTTTCCGTAGACTGGGCTTACTTTGAAAACTTTTGTCGCGAGTTGACAAATAATTTTACGGACGTATACGTCTACACTGGTCCACTCTTCCTGCCACAGAAAAACGGCGGTGGCCAGTTTGATAAACGTGGACGGGCAGAATACACCATGACTTATTCTCTGTTGGGTGAGGCCAATGTCGCCGTCCCAACACATTTCTACAAAGTCATTTTGGTACCTCAGGGTGATACCTATGCCTCGGCTGCCTTTGTCTTGCCCAACCAAGCTATTCCCAGTGAGACCCATCTTATGGACTTCAAGGTGGACCTACAGGCCATTGAAAAAGCCTCTGGTTTGGTCTACTTTGACCAACTTGATCGTTCACAATTTACCGATTTGTGTGACATCACTACATGTGAAGTGAAGCGCTATCAATAAACTGAATTGAGTTTTTTTTTTTATTTCCTCTCACGTAACAGTTTCCATGGTTTCCTTGAATAATTTCCTGCCGTAATTTTTTTTTTACTTGGCGACTCCGCAGAACGCATCAAAGCGAGACCAACTTTTAATGGCGGAGAAACCCTGTTGGAGTTATAGTCATTCATGTAACGTTTACCATTGTATCACTTTCCGCCGTTATATCTTACTCATACAGATCATAATGCTAACAGTAGTGAAAATTGGCATAAATAAAAAGAGTAACATCCAACAATCCAATCCTCACAAAGAAAGAAAAAAAAACAGGTCAATTGTTTATGATTCATGCTTTTTCTAACAAGGACCCAGAAAGGGCGAACAAATCATGGTAGAGATAAAAAGTCGTTTGTCTTGTTGCCGGCACGCATAACTTTGACCATGACCAAGGCGATATAAACAATAATTAGAACGATAACGATAAGGATGGTACATGTGAACGCGCTATATGGGGTTATTGTTGTTTTCCTCGTTTTGCACGAATCGTAAAGCGCGCTTTGATCTATGCAGGCAGAGTGATGTGATGCTGTCTCCTTGCGCTTCATGAATCATGACCGCCACGCTTTCTCCTAACAGTACTTTCTCTTGTTGCTACGTTCGCTTGCTCTGATTCCAGCCGTTTGTTAGGACTGTCATATAGAAAGGAAAAGACAGACACGGACAGAGACAGTCCAACAGCCATTTGGAGTGCTCTTCGCATTGTACCAGGCGGATCCCCATGATCCTCTCGGAGAGCATCCATCGATAATAAGAAAACCAGGCCAAGCACTTGCGAACAGATCCACAACATGGAACTAGACACAGATTCCGATACAGGATACGAACCTAACCAAAAAAATAAAAATAAAAATAAAGCAGCGTTATATCGTCTCTTGCATACAAAACGTTCCCGCATACGAACTTACATTCTACGCTCAGTTCAAGACCAACGGGAAGTAGAGAGAAAACGAAGAAGCCAAGGAAAGCACAAATGACCGCAATAGCAGTGTAATTGTCCCGTTTCACTATAAGAAACAAGAAAAAGCATTCCACAATCTTATGAACTTCTCTTTCCTTTTTTTTCCCCGTTTTTTCTTTGTCTCTCTTACCCACAAGCATCAACATCACGAAAAAGAAGCCGGCAAAACCAACAAAAAATCGAAGGGAGGATTTGTATTTCTTGGTCTTGTCGACAAAGATGCCTGTCACAATTGCGCCGACCAGGCCACCGACAATGAACGCCACGCCGAGATAGCCAGATTGTTCCACGCTAACACCATAAGGACCGACAATCTGAGGTAGCAAAGAGGAGATCGCAGATACCAGGCCGCATAGAACGGAGAAGATGATGACGATGCAAAAAAAGTTGAAGTTCTTTAATAGTTGGACGAGGGAAACGTGGAATGGTTGCCGGCGCTCCAAGTGGGTGGATGCACTGTAGGAGGGGGGTGTCGGTGGTCTTCGGGGAATAAACAATGTTGGTATAGCAAAGGCAGAGGTGATGCAGGCAATGGCCAGGAACTAATAAACAACCAAAGCAAAAAAAAAAAAAAAAGAGGAGTCATTTGCTGTTATTCACTACAGAAAAAGAAAACAAGGTCCCATCTCGAATACTCACTCCTATCCATAGCGTGTCAGCATTTGTGACCAAGGCAGGAATAAGAAGACTGGTAACAGCCATCCCAAACGAATTAGCTAATAAAAAGGAAAACGAGTAAATCCAACGATGTTATCCAACATAGAAATCACGCTCTTCTTTCTCTTTTTCTTTTTCCTGCGATTTACCTAGTCCAGCTGCCATGCTAACTGTTCCACGACTGTTCGCATCAAACCATAAAGCAGCATACTAATACAGTAGGAAAAAATAGGGATTTTTGTGTTGGCAAAATAAGAAAATACCAACCATATCATGTGTCTTACTGGTGTGGATGAATTCAAAATAAACGGTTGTCCAAATGCACAGAATATCTGCAGTACGTTAATTTCTCGTCTTCTTCTTGCCTTCAGTTTACGTCACCTGTCCCAGCATCGCCAAGGAGTATCGTGCAGTATAATTGTCTTGAGAAACAAATGTCGAAAAGAATCGTAACCAAGCTCCCAAGGTTTGTAATACACCCCCAGCGACAAACTAAAGTTTTTTTTTTGGTTTAAACGGGTGTGTCTTTGTCAGACGTCCCAAAGGGTAAAAATAAAAAGGGGGGAATCGTTATTAATGCACTTACGCCTGTTTTCAAGCTAAACCGATCATAGATATAGCTTGATAGTGGTCCTGCCACCAGATAGATCAACATAAACATATTCGAAAACCAATTGATGGCGGTCAGACTGACATGTCCGAAATAGGTTGCTGCATAATCAGGTACGGTGGCAACGGACAACCAATTTAAAGAGGCGGCAATGTTTGATAGGATGATGAGTGTCAGGCCGTAAAATCGTATAGGGTATAAGCGATACTGCGCGCAGGTCTCTTCAAGAACAGATAATTCTTCAGTTTGATGGAGACTAACCGCAACATCTATATTGCTTTTCGTTGGTTGTATGCCACCGTTACTCATCCTTGGTAATGTGTGAGAGAGAGAGAGAGAAAACACTTTTGGTTTTTAAGGAAAACAAGAAAATGATCAAACAATAGTTCTTTCTTTTAGTGCTTCTCTGTTCAGCAAACGGAACAAAGTCTTTTTTCTTTTTTCTAATGAAACCAAAAAGAACAAAAGAAAGAGAGAGAGAGAGAGAGGGAGAGTGAAGGAGAGAAAGAGTGTGTGGAAGTGATAAGGAAGCAAAAAGAGAGTAAAAACAGTAATACTCGGGAAAAGGGTCGTCGCCCATGCCGAATTTCATGATCCCCGTACTCCCTGATGAAATAACCCAACCCAAAAAAAGAGGTTGCTAAGTAGGGCTGTGTGAATAAGCCGTGTGGCACTCATCCAATCGTAAATCCACAATTTCCAGTTCAGTATCCAATAACCGAACATGGGCTGCATCCTACTTGCAAAAATGCTAAGCAAATTACCTTTTCTTATGCTAAGCAACATACCGTATAGATCGATAATTCCGGATGAGGGTGGAAAGCGTTCTCTGCCTTGCAATGGCTGATCACTCCCATTCCAGGAGGATCTGTCAGTCGAAATACCCCAAATCTAACCCAGCAAAATGAATTTCATCCTGTGGCAACAAAAAAAAACTTTTAAGAACGGGTTTGTCTTACTTTTCCGGGTGTCTGGGTGCACACACAACCGCTACTGCTTCAGGAAGCATCACCTGGTAGGCATACTGAGTGTGAAGATCCACTGAGCTTAGAAAACAAGTCTGTGATGGATGCGTCTGTAACACCAAGTGTGAATGTTTTCTCCTTTCATAAAAAAAAAGCACTCACATGGATCCATCCAATGGTCAATAGATTGTTCTTGTCCTGATGTTCAAACACCTCTTCCTCGTTCTCTGTCGTACATCGATCAGATGCACCTGACTGTTTAGGTATAATGAGCGTCGTCATCTTCAAGGTATTGCTCTCCTAATTCGTTACGTTAGCAAAGAACCCCACCGAATAGGACCCTTTTGTTTTTTTGCTTCTTGCTTCTTTATTTTTTTACACATACAAGCTTTCCACACAGAATTCCACAGGTCTCGATATCTTTTGCCGTGTTTGACTTTGCGATGGTCAAGAAAGCTTGCTCCAGTCCATCGGGTATATTTAACATCCGCAATTGCGGTTTCTCCTGGAATGTACTTTGCTCTAGATCACATGGCGTTTCCCATGGTACTTTTTCAGCGAATGCCTCCTTTCCAGTATCCAATTTGATTTTTGGCGGTAGAGGAGGGGCAGTTGAAGGAAGATCATTGGTATAAGTGATATGGGACAGTTCCACTTTGGGAGGTACAGGTGGCGCAATCCGAGTCCATGACAGCGGTCTTGGAGGCAGGGGCTGCACCAGAGGATAGGCCAATCTGTGTAGTATGCATGTAGAGCCAGATCATAACTTATTTAGAATCCTCACCGTCAAGTTATGTTACCATGTTCTGTACCTGTTGCTATGATAGTCAACATCATCTGTTTTTCGGTTGGATTGATGATGATGATCCCTAACTGTGCATTGAACACCTATTTTTCTCTCACGCGCTCACAATTATTTATAAGAGACTGCAGACATACCGTGGAAACTGATGCTGTTGGATTAAGTGATGCTGTTCCACAGACTTCCTTTTTGAATCCAACTGTGTCTTCTTCCCATCCAGACCATCATTCATCAACGTTTTCTCTTGGTAGAATTCACGTTTTCCTTTTCTCGCATCAAGATAGTGAACCGCGTTTCTTTCTGCATAGATTGCTTGTAGGATAGGCTTCAACGTCTCCAGTAATTCTAATGCTGCGAGAGAATACTATGAATGACCATTAATTCTCTCTTGTTCATGAGATAGGATATATTTTTTTGGTACAGTACTGCTTTAATGTCTTGGATCGATGCTTTATGTTCCGGTTTATGGTAATGCGGATGTTTAGGAAGTTCAAAGAGACCTAAGCTTTTTTTCTCGTATTCCAATCATCATTCATCCTTAATAGAGCACGGCAGGGGGGGGGGAAGGAAAGAACCGGTGCATGGTAAAAGAAAAAGGGCAGTAACGCTTACTTGGTATACTTCAGGTACCAAAGGTACGTTTGTTCCAGATCGCCTTCTTTTTCATATACCTTGGCTTGTTTAAGAAGAAGACTTGCCGATCGAAGATAAAGCCTAATCGGGATTCTCGGGTCTATGTGTACAATGGCCAATGCGTGCAATGCAGCAACAGTTTCCGTTTCATGTCTCGTCATGAAGCCAAGTGATCTTTCCAATTCCCTGCGGTGCCTGGAAAATATGGACAACGTATGCCAAGAAAAGCTTCGCGGACCGGAAAGCTTTCTCTCGGCCAACCCAACTTCTCGGGACACAGTCCTCAGCGCGTGTTATGCATAGCGGAAAGAGAATAACGTTTTGGGATGCCCATGGCCAAAGTCAAGTATGACGTTCGGTTCATACTAGTAACAATTTGCTTTGCTATGTGTCAAAATGTGCTTCTTGTACGGATACTGATCCATCCCACCTATGAGCAAATTGATAAAGTAGGATCACACTGTTGGGTTTCCCTGGCAAACGAGGGAATATAGAGAAGTACATATTTCAGGTTAGAATTCATGCCCCAGGGTAATGACGTTTCCACTGTAGGGCAATAACTCAATATCAGCGCGTTCAAATGCTATGATGGCGAGCTACTAATCTGGTACAAGATAAAGATGTCAAGCAAATCTATTCGTGTTGCATGGATTGATTTTGGTACAACCGATTTGTCAAACATGGTATGGACCAGTTTTATGCCAGCACTTGTATTGTTCAATTTGCTACATACCAGGAAATCGGCCTTTTGATGTGCGCTTTGCGTAAGTTCATTTCCATTTGCGCTATCTACTTTTGATCGTGGACAGTAAAGCTGCATGCGGAAAGTCGTCCCGAACCAACAAACGCGCTCAGAAAGATTAAACCCAGAGCATTACGGACAGAGAACTAATATATTCTAGGTCATCACACTGCATATTCAACAAGCAAGCTATCATGGCAAATTAAAGGCACTTCAAAATCTCTTTTACAATTTATCCGTATCAATTAAAGCGGATTTATTTGATGGTCCTTTTATGCTCAATAAATAAATACCGAATTTGATGCATCTTCTGAGCCATCCGGAAATAACATTAATACGGCATAGCTGCTTTAAGATAAAAGCAAAATGTATAAGTGATGCTAAGTATGACTTATAGACCCCATCTTAGACGCAAGGGAAAAACGCAAGAAGGCTATAGCTTCAAGTCAATAAGAATATACCCCAGGGGATATGCTGTCCGCTTAACCGTGCGCATTACTTCTGATATTATCCGTTTCATTTGAGCATACTAGCCTGCAATCTGTCATTGAAGGAGAAATTGTACATTTTGCCTGATACCATCACAAAGGTTCTAGCGGAAGGAATAAGAACGCATATGACTAAGATAACCCGCTTTTGCGGTAGTTTGAACAGGCTCTATCATTTACATGGGAGAAATGGAGGAGCCGAAACGAACTCAATGGTGGCGTGTTCTTGTTTAGGGCGACCAATCAATCGGTTCACGGTGGGAGACACCGAAGTCGGCGAATGCTGTCTTTTCTGAGGAAGTAAATTTAGCCGATAACGACAGTCGTAGCTGAGATTGGTTTCCCTAAGCTTTTCCCTTCCCTTGTTGTCAACAACTGTCATGGATACGGGTGCCGACATATCCCTGGACGATGCTCTCTTTATCAATTCAACAGTAAACTCTGTTTATGAGCTTATTGTCTCCATCCCTGGCTCCCATCTTGTCATATCTTATCTGAAGGATTCCTATCAACATGACCCATTCCGCATCGCCCTTGAACTGTTTTTGGTCTTCTTTGCCATCAAATACATGCTCTCGCGGAAATACAAACCTAATGACAATGCAGTAGTCCTCACAGAAAAGGCAAGTTATTTTGGACGGCATGCATGCATTACAAAGACTAAAAGAAAAACATAGGAAGTGGATGAACTTGTGGAGGAATGGCAACCAGAACCGCTTGTACCACCGCTGAGCTCTTTTGACAAATTTAATTTGGATAAGACACCATTGATTGTCGGTGCACAGTCTGCCAAGACAAAAGTAGCAGGTTATGCTAAGCCGTTGATGAACCTGGCCACAGAGAATTACCTCAATCTGGTAGCCTCTGAACATATCCGTCAAAAAGCGATCAATACGCTCAAGAATTATGGCGTTGGTTCCTGCGGACCTCCTGGCTTTTACGGCACGATTGACGTGCATATGGATTTGGAACGCGACATTGCCAGATTTTTGGGTACTGATGAGGCTATTATCTACGCACAAGGCTTCTCAACTATCTCCTCTGTCATCCCTGCCTTCTCCAAGCGAGGTGATCTTCTTGTCGTGTAAGAATCCATGACCTTTCAAAACCACCCCTCTCCTACGGTTCAAAAAATTGATCAACCTTTTTCTTTTCTTGTTTCTTATCAGCGACGATGGTGTCTGCTTTTCGGTTCAAAAAGGTGTTCAAATATCGCGTTCTAACATCCGTTACTTTAAACATAACGATATGAATGATCTTGAACGTGTTTTGGAAGAAATTCAGGCCGATCATTTGAGAGTAGGTCCCTGCTAGGCACCCGACACTGTTAACTAAATATTGGGTAATGATTAGCACAAGAAGCGGTTGACTCGTCGTTTCATTGTTACGGAAGGCTTGTTCGCTAATCACGGAGATATTGCGCCATTGAACAAATTGGTACTCTCTTTATCCTTTTGCACACTATTTGCCTTTTCCTAACGTAAAGCATAATTAGGTTGAATTGAAGAAGAAATTCAAATATCGTTTGATTTTAGACGAATCGCATTCCATTGGTGTTCTTGGCAGCCGTGGTGCGGGATTGACAGATTTGTTCAATATCGATGTAAGTCATCGACGGCAAATCAATCCGGGAGACTCAGTTTTATTTTGATGAATAGGCTAAAGAAGTAGATATGATTATCGGCTCTATGTCCACCGTTTTCTGTGCCGCAGGTGGTTTCTGCGCTGGCAGTACTGAGATTGTTGACCATCAACGTCTCTCTGGAAGTGCTTATTGTTTTTCTGCATCTATTCCTGCCATGCTCGCTGTAGCCGCTTCGGAAGCAATCAAGTCTTTGGACCAACAGCCTGGCATGCTACGAGAACTTAACGAACGTGCACGATCTCTCCGTCAAACACTGGCTCATAAATCATTGGAATCACTCATTGAACTTCACTCGGACGATATTGATTCTCCAGCACCCTTCTTCCACATACGGGTGAAGGAATCGTTCCTCAAGTCTCGTACACGGGATGGTGAGACCGAAATCAGCCGTGAAGACGAAGAACGTCTTTTGCAGGATGTTGTGGACGAATGTGCGAACCAAGGCGTTTTGATCACCAGAGCAAAGTATGTGTACGAACAAGAACGTTCTTGCCCAAGACCTAGTTTGAAGATCTGTGTGACCATCGGCCTTACAAAGAAAGAAAATGACAAGGCAGCTGGTATTGTGAAAGCAGCCATTGTCAAGGTGCTCGGCAAATGGAGAAAATGATCTCTATTTGTCAGCTAGATTCCCATAGTACGTCGTTTGTTATTTACTTCATCGAGTATCTTAATGCAGCCTTCTAATATGTTACGTCCAACTAATGTTATCCTCTTGCTGTGATTAAAAGTCATTGTAAAAACCAGGATCTTTTCTACCAGCTTCTCTGTTAACCTGATGTTCCGATACTGGACATGTGTGGACTGTAATGAAATGAATAAGGAAACAATATCTGCAGTAGAAAATGAAGGGTATTCTGCATATACAAATCTCTGCTTTCATAAGTTAGTCACGTTCCGTCTCGCTATTGGTCATTTCAGGGAGAAAAATTGTAATAGAAAAAGTAAAGAGCGTGCTTCAGTACGTCAAGCTCATTTTCTTGGTAATCAACCGCGGCAAGACATGGGCATAGAAAAGTGAAGCTTTTGTTAAGAGTTGTCTCTCCTTCCTGTGGTTTACGAATTAATACGTGGCAAAGTGAATATGGACGAGGCCATGGATAGAATAGTTTGATACAACAAATGTTTTCTTAGCCTTGCTAAACCAGAGTTATTAAAAGAAAAAAGCACTGCATTGTCTGCTACTACTAAAGCGAAAAAGGTTTCTTTGTACAAAAAAAATATTCGGTTGTTGAAAATCTACAGTTCGTCTGTTCCAGTGAGTAATTTACGTGCCTCTTTTTCCATAGATGTTTTACTGGTCTCATCCAGACCTGTCGCCCATCCCGTGCTAGAGGACTCAAGCCAGTCGGTCCATTTTGCTGAAGGTTCAAAATTGACTGTGCTCGCCCGGTTACTTCGTGGCCGTATAAATATGTCCTCTGAGCCAACAATATAATACATGTGGTAGGTATCTTGATCGATTTTGTACTGTAACCGTGACCGAACGTAGATCTCGTTAAGATGATCATCTTGTGGGCGCAGACTCCTAAACAGCCATCAGAATACGGACATAACACCTTCTTAGACCTACCGGCGCAGGAACGTGGGTTTCATCAAAGCTGCGTTGATTCCTTCAGTAGTTTGTAGCCAATTCATGTAACTTGCAACATAATCCTCGTAACGGTCCTTTGCCGTGGGCTCTAGCATGTAGTCGTCTTTGCCCAACAGTTGTATTGACATTGTCGCAGCATCAGTATCCTTTGAATTACGGTTAGACCAATTTCACAATAGCTCGTAAACTTACAAAACTGATCTTATATAAGTTTTCATCGGGTCCCAGTATTTCTTCTGCTCTCAGACGATAAACAGACATGATTCTTGGCGATGTAGACTCCAAATTCTGATCGCTGCGGAAAAGTCTTATTAGCTCCACCGATTTCGAATCTACCGTGATTGCTTGGATCTATACGATATGAATGTGAGGAACAGATTTTTAGCTTAGTTGGCAATTTTACCTGCTTGATAACGGCATGAATCAATTTATCAATAGTAAAAAGCTCGTAAGCCTGCGTCGGAAAAATATATCGAATACTGTCTTCAAACGTGGCTTGATCCAACTCGCCGTCGAAGAATCGATCAATAAGATCCAACACGCAGTTATAGCCTCCATTTGATAGATCGATATCTAGCAAGCAATCCGCGTCAAACAAAGCAGTCTGAATGTGTGCTAATAGTTATTACCATCATATCGAGTACTATATAGACCAAGATCCAATGCCACTTTATTGACTTTCTTGCCTTTCCTTGGATCGGCACGTGTTTCAGCGTCAAGCTCTTTCATTTTTAAGAGACGTGAATAAACCATCTATAGAATGTCTCCGTTAATAGCTTATTTAGGAAAAGCCAGTTGTACCCACCTCGTAAAGTCTGAAAAAGCAGTAGAAAGTGGTATTGCAGAAAAAGCTATATGATGTTCGCCTTCGTAATCCGGGAGCTGTGGCAACCGCGGCTGCAGCAAGCAATTTTTCTCCTTCACGGCTTAATTCTTCTTCTGTCACGTTGGAATTGCCATATGCATTTTCGGATTGCATGGGTGAATTTTGATCATTTGCAACCGCTGAAAACTCTTGAGCTGTGGATTCCTCTGTTTCCTCTGTCTTTATCGGAGCATCATTATCGACAGCTGGCGTCGCTTCGCGCGGCGCGGATGGCGATTTTGGTGCAACCTCAGCATCAACTGTACCGTTGGTATCGTCCAATGCAGCCTGATTCTTGGTTAAAACATCGCGCAAAAGATCCATCGTAGCTTCTTCTTCCTGGTGATTCCTGCCACCTCTTCCGTTGCGTCTTTTGGAGGGCGACATACTTCGCATGCTCGGTGAACGTCCAATATCGGATTCGGAATCCTCAGTATTAGTTGAGTGAGTATCATCATCGTCCTCTGCCATCTCCTCATCGTCAGCATCATCTGAATAAGTCAGCATTCCTTCTGGTACGATATCATCAACGTGGAAACAGAACGGAATGAATGTCCGGATGAATGTTCGGATCTTCTCCCGATCGCCGCTGGTGAAACCACTTTGCCGATCAATGTAAAAGAAAATGAGCCGTGTGACGTCTCTAAATACTTCAGGATCTTTGAACAAATGTCGGAATTGGTAATCCACCTTAGCTTTCGGCCCAGGGACAATGCTCTTTTCCGGCGCATGTTGTTTTTTGTACTTTGTTTCAATCTCTGCTACGAGCGCTTTCACCGCCATTGCCTTTCGATCGTTGCCTTTGAATGTAATTCCTTGATAATCGAGGGCTTTGTAAAAGCTCTTTGCGTCCAATTCGCGCCATATCTTGTTCCATTCTCGCTAAGCAGAGAAAACACAGCACATAATTTAGGAACAAGAAAACTTAACGTACATTTAGTCATTCTCACCTGAGCCTTTTTCCATTCATCATCCTTCTGTTTCAGTCGGTTCAGGAGTACAGGCACCACTTGCGCAGGATTGCTGTAAAGTAACTCAATAATTTCTGATCCTCGCTCCTTATCATAGACTTTCTTGATAATGCGTTCGTAGATAGACTTGGATTGACCACCTAATCCAGGCGTTAAACGAAAGTTGTTCTTTTCTTCCGCTGTCATCGATTCGATTTTTCTTGCAATTGGCTCTAACAGAGCAATCACGTTCAGGTTCGCTTCGATATTGAGATTGTAGTCATATCTGAAGTATTTTAACGATTAGTGTCACGGACACATATATAGCCATGAAGCGCACCTTTCTTCTTCGCATCTGTGCATAGCTTCTTCATAATGACTCTTTTTGGAAGCTACAAATCCGTCGTCTTCGCTTGCCCAAATGGGGTGAGATACATATTCATCGTTCAAGACTTCCCACGCTAGCTGGTCTCTTCCCGAACAAGGTTGTGTTTGCCACTAAAAGGTATGTTGGTTATCGTTCTATTTCTTTCTACCTCATCATACCTCCTTTGGTACTATGCGATAACTTGGACTACTATCCACCGTCTTGCAATGCATTAGATCGGGTTTGGCAATTACGTTTGTTGGTCGTTCGACGGGCTTTTCAGTTGGCTGATGTCCAATGACACTCTTGAACCAGTCAAACAACTCTTTATTACTACCCAAGAATATTTCCACTTGATCCACAAGTGTATCCAGATTGACGATCTGCTGTGTATATAAATTGAGCGTCTTCAAAAATTCCTCATAAGATGGCTTGTTGCCAATGTGTTTACGAATCCGTTCGAACAGCTCGACTTCTTCGCTAGTTATGCTGGGGCGCACAGGATCGAAAGGAGACGACGGGTATGAATAAGCATCAGTCTGATCCAAGTCTGTAATCATCCCGCCTTTATGATAGAGTTTGGAGCGTTTCGATGTCTATAAATAACATATTAATTCCCTTGTTGGTGAAACCGGTAACCATGACAACATACTTTTCCATGCATCCCTCCTAAAGCAGTGCGTTCGCCAATTGTTGGTCTCTTCTTTTTCCCCGGAGGTAAAATAGCAGAGCTTGGAGGTGGAGTTCCAAAACTTCGTTTAGGGCCTATTAATATGGTTATAGTCAATCCGCTCCATTAGCATAAGCAAATCCTCGGAACAAGGCTTACCGTAGTAGGGTGGACCATCCAAATCAAGAATCGTGCCAGCCGGTTGTCCAGTGATATCCGGTAAGAATTGCTTGAATTCATCCAACAAATCGGGTGCGCTGTTAAACAGGAACTGAACATGAGAGTAGACCTATCGCAATAACTTAATACAGCATTCCAGTTAAAAACTATGGTATTACCTCTTGTATGGGCCTTTGTTCTTTTTGATACGTTTGAAGAATCTCAAGGAATTGTTTGTACGTTTCAGGTTCACCAGCAAACCGGTTCTGGAAGTAAGCTCAAAAATCAGTACTTCGACGTAGCGTTTATGCGTTCATGAGAAACTACCTTGATCTTATTCACGTAATTGATTGCATGGTTAAATTCTACCGGGCCACGCTTTCCGTTAGCTTGTTGTGATGAAGTCTGATTAGGGATATTAGATTGGTGTGGAGGCAAAGGAGGTCGCGAATGACCGGCTACAGGAAGATATGACGATGGGCCTGTGGAGTGAATAGATGGTGGTCCTGGAGGACCAGGTGGTCCCGGTGGCGCCGGAATATGTGCGTATGGTTGATAATAGGGACCAACAGATGACGCGCCTCCAGGTATACTATGTTCCTGGTCAAGTCTTAATCTACCTCCTCCTCCTGTTGTTGTTGTTGTACCGCTAGGCGTAGTAACCCTTATAACGTCCGGTTCTCGTGGATCAGTCGAACACTCGATCCGGTAACCCGGTGGTAAAAACGTATTGAAGCCAGAAATCAATGTCGGATGACCCTTGAACAATGTGGACACGCGTTCAATTACGCCTGGAGTGTCGATACTATGATCATCTTTTAGAAAATGAAAAATATACCGATAAATTTTTGCTTACGCTTGGCTCTTGAAATCCTTCATGATATCCAAGAAACGGTTATAGACGTCTGGCTGGTCGGAGAACTGGACTTTGACTTGATCCAGATAGGTCAGTGCGTCGCGAACGTTAAGTGGACGGTAACCAGTATTTGTATTCTGAGATTGGGACTGCGCTTGGGCAGGTGGGGGTGGAGATGGTGGTCGTTGTACTTTGTTAACAGGCTTGGACGCATGTTCCACGAATGGTGAAGACGGTGGGCCACGCGCAGGAATCGGAGGCAACACTGGTTTTGACGTGGGTCCAATTTTTGGGGTGTGCGCATCAACGGAAGAAGTGAGAGAGCTCGCGGGAGGTAGAGTGGTTACGCCTGCGTGGTGTATTTGTGCGGTCACTTGTGGAGCATTAGGGTATGCTACAGTTGACATGGTGGAAGGAGAAGTTATCGGACTCTGATATGACAAATCGTTTCCCCTAGGTGGCGGGAGAGATAGTGATACTGGTAGCTGTGTCTGAGAGGCACTTGTTGGTGGTATGGATGAGGGGGGAAGATGATGAGGAAAAGGAGACGCTGTTGCAGCAGAAGTCGCTGAAGGTGGTTGCGACAAAGGTGCTGAGGGCGGCCTTCTACGTTCAAAATGTTACATTGACATTCCTATCTCATAACCTGATTCTTCTGGAAGCACTGTTATGCTTACCGTATGTTAGGAGGCGGCTGAATGGGTGAAGACATCAAGCGTGACAAGGGTTAAACCACTGTGAATGGCGTCCAAAATTTTGGGCGGCGGGGTTGACGCTCAAATGTGTGACCGGAAGCCATTCAGATTTTTCCGGATGACACCGCTGCCGGACTGGCGGCTTCGGACCCTTGCTGAGTTTTGTTATAGAACGTGTATTGCACCTTCTGATTCTGTACAGCACTTTCTGATTCTGTACAGCACTGTTCTCTGGATGGTACTTTACACTGTATTTCCCAAAATAATTTCACAAACTACGAAAAATCACAGTTGCAGTTCATTAGAGTTGAAATTCACATATGTATCTGGCATTCGCTTGGCGGGAAGATGGGTATTGGCGTCGTCAGTTTTTTGACAGGTATGTAAAATTTGGTCAATGCAGACTCTTATAAGAGGGCAATTAATATGATTTGTTAGTGTCAAGCCAGTTTGCATAATTCGCCAAGCGAATTTGCTATATGCGACTTTAATTTGGGAAATAGAATACCATTCCATAAAGCACTTATTCAAACAGTATAGAGATAATTTGCTAGGTTTTTTCTAAAAATACCAATCAATTTTTTTTTGTGCAGAAAGATCTGGATGTAGTTACAGCGCAAAAGGGCAGAAGCAGTGATCTAACTTGAGAGTGGAACTTTCACAGCTTTCGAGACAATGTCAATAGCGTCACAATTAATCTAGGAGGACCACAGTTGAATTCCCGTATGCCTTCTCCTGGGATAGAGCAACGCTTGAAATCCGATAAAGTATCTTTCTGGACATGATTTAGAAATAATTCGATATGGTCATAAAGAAGATCACTTATACTGTTGCAGCATGAGCCAAATCTCTATGGTCTTGGCTAACAATTCCATCTTATGAGGACGCAGGGAACCTCTACGCGGGATTTTCAGAATGGTATTACAGCATAAGGTCAGATGGACAAGGAATTAGTGAGAGTACTCGTTGGAGAGGTAGAAGTCAAAAATCAATAATGAAGCTAAAGTACGGTTAATCTAACGCCGACATATATTGATGTCAAAGATAGCAGCACACACTCCCTGATTCTGAAACGTGTATTCACGCTTGTAAGCATATTACTTACGTTATCAATAAAAGGTAACTCCATTTACTGACAATGCCACTTTTCGGAAGCATGGACTGAACATCCTGTTCAGCGGAGAGCATCAACGGTTCCACGTCTTAACCTAGGGAGTAGGGGGACATATCCCTAGCTGCTGTGTTTGTTAGGCAGCAAACGTAAATATTTGAGTTCATCAGACCACTACTTTGCAGTCAGCCGGCTTGTTTCAAACGTCACTATGGGAAATGTCCTGTCAATTCCAAGCCATCAAAGAAGAACTAAGCTCCGTTCTATAATACACTTTCGTTCCGAATAATAAGCAGTGTATTGTATGTGGGCGTGACATTGCACGTCCGCTCTTCTCATATTCTGTTATTCCATCAAATGTCTTTTCATAAAAAGCTGGAGAATTTTTCCTTCGTAAACTAAACAAAAATCTGCGTTCGCAAATCCGCAAAGCAAGTTGGGCAAGATTAGCTGCACATGATGTTTTGATGTCTAAGATGTGTAAACAATGATATAATTTAACGAGGCTTGTGCATCTATTACGATAACATCGCTGATATCAACTTATGTCGTGTATAGCATGCAAAGGAGGATCTGAGTACAGTCGATGCGACAGTGTCGTTATTCATCGCAAATATGGTACAACAGGTATTCAACGTAACTCTTATTCATGAAAAGTGAAATCAGATCTCTTTAGTAAAGCTTGCTATTTCTTCCAAGCCATCCAGTCGTGCAACATATTGATTCAGTATTAGATACATTGTTGGGCCAAGAAATGGAAAAAAGAAAGCTCGGTTATTTCACATGCACAAAATGAGTAAGATAAATAAAAAAAGGCCGATGATCTGCGATACATGTTTCTCTTTTTCTTTTTTTGCTTCGAGAATACAGACATAAGCGGTAATGGATCTTACCATATTTCTAATGTTCAAGTCATCGTTCAGGCCAATGACGTATGGAACTTCGATTCCTTTTCTCCTTTTGGTAGAGACCCAAGAAATTCTGTATCATGGTTCAACGGCGTGACTGACCAACTATTACAGAAAACAGAAAAATAGGGCGTACTATTGTCCAAGATATTCGCCAATAATCGTTCGTTATAGAGGGTGCCTTTGCCACCAATCAGCTTATACGTGCATTAGCCACCGAACCCACTCAATCCACCACCCGTTCAAGTCTCGGGAAATAAAAAGAAAATGGAACTGACGAATTAGGTCATATCATTTTTTTTATCTTGCCAGATGATTAAGAAGGTTAGTGTCGCACACACTCAGCCCGAACCATCGGTGTAAGTTCCTAAATTTCCAGAGCCAGAGAGATTTTGGTGTCACCCTCTACGATCGCCTACAGAAAGCTTGCAAAAATGGGTGATACGATTTAAAGGGCCCTGGATTTTGTGATAGCTTAGTGCCACATGTTCGCACAAATCAAAACAATAAAACCGTGAATAACGGCTTCTAGGTCGTGGGGAGAGGATCTTGAATATCCCATGAGCACGCCTAGCACATTATCAAATGAATCAGATTATAACATAACCGGAAAGGCATATAGAAAAAGACAAACCGAGCACTATTTGTTGGCTGTACCGCTAACCTTTATTTGATGTCATATTGACGAACTTTTAAAGCATATCAGCGTTCTATATCCGGAAGGGAAACTGGAACCCAAATAAGATTCGTCCTATGCGGGACCATGGACTCCAACATTCCAACGGTGAAAAGATCGAGAATAGATGGAAAAGGGGATGAAAGACTAGCTACTTATTAATACATAGACCAAGAGCCCCCAATAACTTGTAAGGTTGTTCAAAGTATACATCATGTCAGAACATCGAATACATTCGTTTTCAATAAGTCTGAAGCGTGCAGCAGCCAATAGTAAAGATAGGTTGGCGCTTGTTTCCATCCCCAGCAGCGTTTCTATTTCAATGATCTTAGTTAGGCCCGTGACCGCCTCAGCTGTATAAAGGGCTATATCCATGGTATTGCCTAGGTCAAATATAGCGCGGTGACATCTCAACGAATTAGATGTGGATCGCATCTACTGGTATGGTTTTGCAAAGTTAGCCTAATCTGATTCGTTCAGCAGACTGTTCCTTTCCAAAGGGAGAGTGGATGACAAATTTGCAAAGGCTGGCTAGGACTTGAAGTCCATAGTAGATCAAAGTAGAAAACATACCACACACCTTTCAGAGAAAATCGATGGATCCAACCATGTCGGTTGACTTTTGCTTTACATTGTAAACATAATAAGAGATAAGGTAGTAGGGTACAAGATACAAGAAGGAATGGGACAAATACAAAATGGCTAAAACTACATCACAAGTTCTTGGGCGCTGCCCAACCATAAACGTTATAAGTAGCGTGCTCGGGATCTTCACTTATAGTTGGGACCCTTTTCGTTGTGGTACTCGGACTTCACTTGACTGGCAATAGAGTGAGGATCAGGACGCTCGCCAACATGATCGTAGACCGACATCCTTTCACTCTTGGGGCGAGTAGATCCTGTTTCCACGTCTTTCTTTTCCTGATCGTAGTTGGATCCGATATGGGATGCAATGGATTTGGCATCTTCTTTGAGATCGTCCGTTGCAAAGAGGATTTCGATTTGTTCCAACGAAAGACCCTTTGTTTCAGGGTACCAAAAGTACACCATAGGGATGAAGATGACATTTAGGAAGGCAAAGAGGATATAGGTCCAGAATCCAGTGTATGCGAATAAGGACGGAGCGATCATAGCAACAATGAAATTACCAAGCCAGTTGGCAGCCGTAGAGAAGGAATTTCCTAAAGTCATTGCCAGGTTAGACATAGATCGTTGAAGGATACTTTGTTGCTTGTTCTTTACCTTTGGCACGAAGAGCAGTCGAAAAAATCTCAGCCGGATATAACCATGCCATACCCAGCCAACTTGCACCAAAGACGAAATTGTACAGCATTGTAAATGCCACTGCACCATTACCAGCATCACCACTGGTACCATATACTTCCTTATGGTTGTTGCCAGCTTTCTGACATCCAGCAATCAAGACCAGCGTAACCACTTGGAACACCAGACCCCATAACATGATTTTTCGTCTGCCCACCTTTTCAACGAGATAAATAGGCAGTATACTACCAATGAGATAGACGATCGAATCGACTCCAGCCATTAACATAGGCATCCAGCCAGTCATGCCTGCCTGTTCCATAACATCTGCGAGGTAGTAGGTAGTAACGTCTAGAGAACGGACATTAATCTCAGAGATCATCTTACTATGCAACTATATAACTTACTGATACCACAGAGCTGCTGAATAATCTGGCTTAGCATTCCCAGGCAGACACGGTATCGATTATTAAATCTTCCTTTCGAAAACAGATCCTTGTAGGATGAAATGTTTTCCCGACGTTCCAGTTCAATACCGTCACGAATCTCTTCGTATTCAGCGACACATCGTGGGTGGGTGATATCACCATCTGTCCATAGGCGTGCTAACACATCCTTTGCTTCGTCATCTTTGCCATGAGCTACCAGCCAACGGGGAGTTTCTGGCAGAATAAAGGTGCCAAGGATCAAGACAATAGCAAAAAAGTTCTGGAAAGCTAGAGGGAAACGCCATGCGAATTCACCTCCTACAAAATAAAGACCGAACTCAAGCCAATATGCAATGCCAATGCCAACAACGAGTAGAGAGCATTCGAAACAGACGTGAGCACCGCGTGATTTGGGTGGGGAGACCTCAGATTGATAGACAGGGACAGTGGCAGTATTTATACCATTACCGAAGCCTGTGACGATACGAGCTACAATGGTCATTGCACAGCTGTAACTAGCCGTTTGAAGCACGGCACCGATGATCAAGATCGTACATCCGAGACGGATGGTATTTCTACGTCCGAGGATATCACCAACCTTGCCTGTGGCAGAGATTTTTAGTATGGTTCGAGCGGTTCAATCCGAAGTATGATGGATGTGTTTTCTTACCTGTTGACAATGCACCAAACATACATCCGATTTCATAAAGAGCGACGATAGCACCTTTCACTTCCGGATTCGGATTACCCATCAAATCCAGGAAGTGTTTGTTGGTGACGATACCAGACATAACACCCTGACAGAAACATAATGGTAAACAAATGACCATGGAATGTTTTTAGTTGTTATTTACTTGGTCATAACCAAATAGTAAGAAGCCTGTGGCTGCCAATAATGTGGATGCTCCAAACAAGGCTTTGCCTTTCAATTTCACCATGGTGATGAGAATGGGGGAGTTATCTGAATATAAAAATTTCGGTGTTTATATATTTTTTAATGGTCTCCGTGGAACAAA
>JNDQ01000855.1:0-38666 GCA_000696995.1 Apophysomyces elegans B7760
CTCTTCAAGGCTTCTCTCTCCCAGACCTGATGATTACACCTAACCATGTCTGGGAGATTTTATTTTTTAATGACACACCATCAACTGCTGTAACTAATGAGATTGGTGTCGTGCTGGGGATAATACTTGCCATCATATGGCAATAACACTGGATTTGTGTTTTTGATGAGATCCTATGGTCCAATGAGGCTGTAATGGCTGCTTTACACTCTTACCTTGCTCGGTATGCTCCTGGCACATTTCCTCTATTTACTCTACCTGCTACAATCTTCTCCCTCCATCCTACATCTACTTGATCTTTCTTACCTAATTACATCTACCTCTATCTGGTATAATGCTTTATCTGCCATTTCACTTCTAGTCTCTTAAAGGGCTTAATACACTCTAATAAAATGTGTAATACAAAATAAATACTTACGACAGCTCTTATGTCCTATTCAGCCTCAGGACTTCCGTTCACCAATTCTGACCGATTTAATATAGTATTATACTGGGATTACCTCAATCGATACATTTTTGAGACAATCAACTAAGTTTGGTAGGCTGGTGCGCAGTATCATCAATTAACAGAACTTATAAATCTGGTTTACCGTCTTCTATCTCTACCTCCTATAAGTGAGAATAACACAACAGATCTAGTGAACTGGGTTATACCTGTAAGCCAGCCGCAGAAAGCTATACAAGTCTGCGCTGTCTCTTCTGAGCAGCTCCGATTTTATCTACATCCTTAGCACACATGGTATCTCAACCGACCAGGCCCACCAGCAGCTATTCCTCTTGGTTGGCCAATCATAACAAGAAACTGGCAGACTTTCTGGTCTCTCCCATTAGTGCACAAAGCCATTACACCTTGGTGGCGTTTGCTGCATGGTTTTCTACCTACTAAACTGCGTCTTCATCAGTTAACTCTACTGGTTTCTCTTCGCCAAACTATACCTTTTGTGCCGACAACACTGAGGATGAAGAACATTTTTTTATCTCCTGCCCTGAAAAAAAGCATATCTGGCAAGACACGTGGCATTTAGATTGTCCTGCAACTACACTACCTGAAATTTGATCTTTGCTCCTTCAACCTTTTGCAAAACACCAACTAGTACTTCCTTGGATTGGCAAAGTGAACTCTATTCTTTGGACCTGCCATTAAACCTTTACCTTTGAAAATAAGCCTTGGTCAAAAGAGACTGCTTTTTCTACTTTCTACAATATTATTGCCGACCAGAGTTTAGAGCATTAATTCTATAACCACATCTGATAAAAAGATATTTCCTCAAATACCCAATTGATATGGCATCGTTTTGCCTTTAATACTCAAATTGATAGTGTTTATTTATGTACGCAGAAAGTTAGTTTCAAAGTCTTTGTAGAAGTTTACGAGTTCGTTCTTCCATTTCTTTCTTATCCTTTATATCTCTCGCCCATCCTCTCTCGGACTCAAGCCATGCTGTCCATTTTGACTGAGTTCTCTGGCCAGTTAGTGATGGCGCCTTTCTTTTTCGAATGAATATATCCTCGGAGCCTATGATGTAAAACATATGATACGTATTGCGACAGATCTTGTACTGCATTCCGGAATGCACGTATATGTTTTCCATATGCTCATTATCTTTCTTGTCTTTTACATTTCTGAACAGAAACATAAGCTTGTTTGCTATCAGCTTTTTGATACTGACCTCTTCAATAGTCGGGGAGTTAAGTTGGATTGATCGATACCTTCTGTTTCTTTTGCCCAATCAACGTAGTTTGTCACGTACGTTTCATATGCATCCTTCTCTTCCATGTGACGGTCAGGATCATCGTCGTTTAACAGCTGAATGGTTAAGGTTGAATTCTTGGTATTCTGCATAGGGAAATTATTAAATTGTGAAACTTCGCTATCAAACTGAAACTCACGAATTCGATGTAGTACAAGTTTTCCTCGCTACCAACAATCGCTTCAGCTTGTTGACGACATGCTTTTAACGATTGAGTATTAAGTTCGCGAGTTTCCTTGAATAACTCAATCAATGCCCGAGTTTTGTTGTCAGAAACGATATATTGAAGCTATCCACACGTTACATTAGTAAGTATCCATAAGACGTTAATCCACTTACATGACGTGTCAATGACAGAAGTATCTTGTCAATGGTAAACATAATGTATACTTTGGGACCAAACACATAACGCGCGCATTCTTCATATAGCTGTTGATCTAACTCCTCCTCAAAAAATTTCTCAATGATACTGAGAAGTGCATTATAACGACCGTAACTGACGTCCAGTCTCACTGCTATTCTAGAGTAAGTACTTTTCATGCACTGTAATTGTAAACTCACAGCTCAGTCGCTTGCTGATAGCTCCTAGTTCGATAGCAGTGCCATTCACATTCCATTTACTTTGCGCATCCTTCTGCTGTTCTTGTAAGGCTTTCATTTTAAACAGTCTCTCGTACACCATCTGCAAAACGGTTATCGACTCATCAATTCACAATCTCTTTTCCTTACCTGGTATAGGCGTAGAAAGCAGTAGATGTGATTGTCACCAAATAAACTAAATCTTGACCCTTTCTCTGGGGTCTGGGACGCCCTTTTCTCGACATTGCTACTGCTGTTGAACATTTCCGCAGCTTGGGCGTTATTCTCTGACAATGGTAAGACTAGAACCTCGGTTTCTGAGGCCTTATCATCTTCATGTTCTTGTTTTATCTTTTTGTCCTCATTTTCATTGTTATGCATAACAGGTGATTTGTTGATATTGCGAGTCAGTACATCCTTCAATAACCGCGACTCTTCATCGGTTGCTTGCGATCGCTGGTTCATTGATCGTCGCGAACGAGTCCTTCGTGAAGTGGTTGCACTGGACGCAAGATCGTTGTCGGAATCATATGACTGCATTGATCTTGATTCATCTTCATCATATTCATCTTCATCCATAGCGACTTCAGTACTGACATCCATTCCAGGGCTTATATCGGGTATAATGTCGGTAATGTTAAACATAAGTGGTAGAAACGTTTCCAAAAATAATCGCATATTATCACATTCATCGACGCTAAACGTTGTCTGTTGGTCAAAGAAAGAATAGAGTATTCGTGATACGTCTTTGAAAACTGCTTCATCTTGAAATGTGAATGCAAATTGCGGACCTTGGCCTCCTTTTGCTATCAGCGTCTCAACGGATGGTTTAGGTTTTTCGCGTTGTTCCGTCCGCCGGGCATCGATCTCGGATATCAATGACTTTGTCGTCATCGCCTTTTTATCGTTGCTCTTAAATATAATCCCTTGGTAATCGAGAGATTTCCAATAGTTCTTAGCTTCCACTTCCCGCCATATTTTGTTCCATTCACGCTAATCGTACCTATTAGTTTCGTGATATGAAATGCTCGGTTTAAAACATACTTGTGCTCGTTTCCATTCATCATCCTTCTGTTTCAGACGTTTTAGCACGATAGGTACTGTTTGTGCGGGATTATTATGCAACAGTTCGATGATCTCCAGACCTCTTTCACTTCCATATATTTTCTTCAAGATTCGCTGATAAATTGTCTTGGAAGGCCCACCAAGGCCCAGGGGTAACCGGAAATTCACCTTCTCTTCCGTTGACATAATTGAGATCTTTTTCGCTATCGGTTCCAATAAAGCAATCGTGTTCAAATTCGCCTCTATATTAAGGTCATAGTCGTATCTGCATTTTTCTAGTTAGAATAAGTATATTAGTTGCGATTTCACCTTTCTTCTTCCACTCGATGTAAGGCTTCTTCATACTGATTTTTCTTTGACGCAACAAATCCACTATCCTCACTTGCCCATGTCGGATGCGATACGTATTCGTCATTAAGTACTTCCCAGCAGAGACTATCTCTTCCTGAGCATGTTTGCTTTTGCCACTATAGCAATGCCTAGAGTTAAGACTTGTCGAGTTAAATATATATGACTCACGGATTTTGGCACGCTACGATAGCTGGGTCCATACGCTTCGCACTGTGACCAATCAGGCTTAAGGACATCAGCCGGGACATTCTCAATCACTTCATCTTTGCCGTCGTATCCGACAAGCGACTTGAACCAATCGAAAAGTTCTTTGTTTCCGCCAATAAAGCCTTCCACTCGGCTGACTAAGACATTCTGGTCCACTATCTGCTGGCTGAAGAGATTCAAGACCTTCAAAAATGCGTTGTACGTTGTCTTATTTCCGATATATTTCTTTACTCTCTCGAAAAATTCAGCTTCTTCAGCGGAAATAGTAGGGCGTAATACTTCTTCTTCCAGAGGCAACCCCGATCGAACATCAGATGTCTGGAGATCCATTTTATGGTGGATTTTTGTACGTTTGCTTCCCTATTCAAACGTCAACAAAATAATCATACAGCATGGATCAATCCCACTTTTGCAAGACCAGTAATATTGCTAGCACCAACGCGCTTCTTTCTTCCTGGGATACTTGGTATATTATGACTCACCATGCTTTTCTTTCCAGTACCTAACAATGAACAGTTAGTATTCCAAAAGAATAATAAGTATGTGTACCAAACGATGCTCTGCTTTGACTGGCCCCAAAAAGAGCTGCAGCTCCAGCAGCATGACTTGCGGATGCGTCCGGCAGAAACTGCTTGAATTCATCCAGGAGGTCTTGCGCACCGTTGAACAAGATTTGCACTTGGGCATAAACCTATTTTTGAACAATAAATACTTATCTGTAAGCTTACAATGACTTGCCTCTTGGATTGGTTTTTGTTCTTTCTGGTAAGTCTGCAATATTTCCAAAAATTGCTTGTATGTCTCTGGATCGTCGGCAAACCGGTTCTAATACATTGCTTCTTAACGTTTCAACTATGTGAACGTCCCCTTGTATACCTTAATTTTGTTGACATAGTTAATAGCATGATTAAATTCCACTGGTGGTCGGCGATTACTGTTAGCAGTTGATTCATCCATTACGTGATTTGGAGATGAGTGCATTTGGAGACCGTGATGGGAATGGTGATGAGGATAGGCCGATACTGGAGAAGACAGGCCTCCGTTCGTAGCAGATGCGCTGTTTCCTGGTACACCCCTGCTAGCAGGACCATATCCCATGGGTGGTTCGCATGGAGCAAAAGATGCTGGCTGGGGATAATAACGTGGCAAACCTGAGGACGGTACAGAAGATACTGAAGAAAGATTCAAAGGTTCTCCGTCCGTAGTACATGTTGTTCCAGATGGCGTTGTAACCTTAATAATATCTCGTTCATGTTCGTCTGTTGAACATTCAATATGATAACCGGGAGGAAGAAACGTATTAAAAACTTGAATCAACGATGGATGTCCTCTAAACAGTGTGGAAACACGTTCAATGACTCCTGGAGTATCAATTCTGGTAAACATTGTCAATGGATGGATTTTCGGGCCGGTTTGACTTACGCTTGGCTTTTAAAATCTTTCATAATATCCAGAAACTTATTATATACTTCTGGTTGACCGGGGAATTGAAATTTAACCTGATCAAGGTAGGTCAGTGCGTCTTTCACATTCAGTGGCCGATGACCGTTTGCAATAGGACTCGTAGCAGACGAAGTACGTGATTCAACTGCAGGCATCCGTGGTTGTACATTTGGCGGGGGAGTAGCAGTTGATACGGGACTGGCAGGCAAGGCATTCGTTGTTTGTGATAGACTGGACGTTTGTGGAGCATCTGGGGCTGTAGGTGAAGCTGGTAATGTTGTAGATAATTCTTGAGGTTGTTGCGTCAAGGAAGATTCTGGAACTGGAGACGACAATGAAGAGGACATGGCGATACTGCCGGCTAAATGCGATGGTTGAGTTTCGTTTGTCACGTTTTCTGTTGGGTTTGCATGGTAAGCAGCAATCTGAGATGATTGCTGCAATGAAGAGATTGAACGTGGACTGGATGTACGAATAATGCCAGAGTTAAAACCATGACCACTATCCGCCATGCCCGATGTCAGGGAAACAGAAGGATTTGACTGCGACGGTGAATGTACCAATGGTGCGTTGTACTGGCGAGGTGATGTTAAATTCTGAGCAGCAGTAGAAGCAGGCTGTGAGGATGTGGAAGGTGCGGAAGGCCTTTCAGACACGGAATGACAAGAGTTAGCCATTATTATCCAATATTCAGCAACTACAGCGTCCGACGGCTGAAGTAGAGCTTACATGGAAGGCGTAGACGAAGACTGTTGAACGGGCTTTTCTTCGGCCATTGTGTACAATAGTTATCAATACAGGTTGTTTGACAATTGCCTCTGGTTAACTGGCAATGTTATTGCAGTATAAACAAAAGAACTGGGTGAAAAATACAAACGCGCTCTGCAATTAGGCTTGACGTGGGTGAAAAGCGGAGAATATGGGGAAGGTATCTTGCGCAATTTTTGGCTCAGTCACAGAGCTTGTCACCCGCTTGATTGTCTAAAATCGTATGAAGATTCCGCCGAAAATTGTTTGAAGTTTCGGAGAATCAAAATTTTGCAGAACCACCTAATCAAGCTATGAAGATCCCGATAATACGTATTGAATCAAAACCGTCGTTCAGGGGTAAGCACAACTATATCTCAAAGATATAGGTACCCATCCCACTAATTAGAACGTATTTATAAATGATCCAATGTTTAAAACAGTTGAGGATACGGAAAATATCAGCACAAATAGTGTTGCCGATTATGTTTGTTTCATGCAAAACAACAGGTACCTGTATGATATATGGGAAGACAATAAGTAAACGTTAAACCATATTAAACATATCATTTACCGTAGGACCAAAAATAAGATTAGTGATAATTATCAACGTTGACAGTTTGGATTACTGAGTATCATGTCGAGACATACCGTATAGGCTAAAGTGCTGTTTAAAGGAAGCCATGGTTCTAAACTTGCTGATCCTCGTCTCGATGTCCTGCGAATTACCTCAAGAGCAAAGTAGCGGGGATTTTAATTATTCCACTATATCGGTTTCCTCAATTACGTGAAATGTCGTTCATAACTACCTGTTGTGTTGATCAAATTAGAGGAATCACTTTATACCTAAGAATACTAATAATGCCTGTAATCTGATAAAAGGAGGAAGTAGAAGACAACTAGAAAATGGAAGATTTTGAGTCTAAAGTATATCATTCTCTTGGATTCTTGAAGTGGGATCCAGCTCGCTTATCAAAGTGCCCCATATCCCAGTCAACTGTGATAAATATTTTTGCTTTATTAGAATGTAGGAATCTCCTTAAAGAACTGGAAGAGAAAGAACAAATAAAACATCATGACGGTAATGTCAAAGTTTGTGGCATTCTGCGGCATTTTGCATAAATAATCTGCTCCTCTCCCAGATGGATTTCGTGGGTGAGCTCCCGATAATGATGATCATTATCTCTGGTAGTGTCAATGAATGCGTATCCCCTTCCAAACGACAGACCTCACTATCAAGATAATGGCCCGCGTGGAGCACTTTTCCGAAGGGTTTGATGGCATTGTGAGTTTGGTCCAAACTCTGAAGCTCTCATGAAAGGTAATCCTTCCAGATTGAGCCTGTAAACCTGACTACTGGCATCCAAAGTAACTGTACCTATTATTGTGTGACGCCCAACAATCACACCGATTGAGCATGCTTTCAGTCGCGCTTCAGCAGCATCAAAGGCCACCATTGCTACGTCTCCATATTTCTTACTCGTTGGAACTACCCCAGTTGCTTCTGGATATTGCGAACTGAGAACCTTAAGGAAGTCTTCAACCAAGATATCATATTTACAAATGTCCAAAGGGAACAGAATTTCTTTCGGCGGAGCGCACCCATAGTTACTCTTGCCACTGCTGACGTTGAGCACCCTTAGCCGCCATGTCCTCGGAGACAGTTTTTGTTTTCCTCTCAAAACTTCAAGAGTAAGAACGAAATGACTATCGTATAAAACGATTCCAGAGTTCAGCGCTAGTTTGCCCGGAGATAATATCGAATCTAGTGAGTTTTATGTTAGACATGATGGAAAGACCTTGGATAATGTGCCTCGTTTCCTTTAGAAGGAAATTTTATTATGACCAATCAAAGGTCAAAATATGAAAATAGCACAAGCAAAAGAAACGGAGAGAGACTATACCTGAATAAACTCTAGAAGGAAAAGTACAGAGATACTAAATGGATTGATTTTGGGATTTGATACTGGAAACAAGCGGATCGTGTGAGCCACTACTCCATTCGGCTAGAGCTGAGTTGGATCAAATATGAAACGTGAATGTGCCCGCCAAAAAGCAAGGACTATGCAGGCAAGAGCGTGTTGATATGTGATGAAGCTCGAATCACGAAGAATTAGTAAAGAAGACGGTGAAAGGGACAAATGATCGTAGGTAAGGCCGTTGGGCTCCTGGAAGTAACGGTGAGCGACAGAATCCAAATTGAACGTTTCATAGGGCAGTTCCACAGAAAATGGCGGTCAGTGTCTTCTTCAGCACAGAGGACACAGGCAGGACTTGCAAACTGAGATGGACACAGGGCGTGGTGTCGTGCTCGACGTGGAAGTTTTCCATGTTAAAACGCCAAAGAGCTGTCCGAGCAAGGTGAGGAATACCAGCGTTCCAGAAAGCCTTCCAGGCAGCTAGGGAACCTCCTGGATATTGCTCAAGGAAGGTCGGTGAGGGGCGTGAGGCCAGCCAAGCGGAAGCGTTTAGGTGTGATCTGAAAGCAAGGACAAACGGATAATGTGCCTGGTCTGTATAACTTTTACCCAATGATTTGGAAGATTACGTCATTTCAGCATTCGTAATGGCGGGCAGATCGAATATCTTTCCAGTACATATAGGGTTCAATTCAGCTGTCCTTCTCTTCCGGCATTAACATACTACAGTTACATTATGAGTCGCGGGTCAAACGCCGGTTACGATCGTCATATTACGATTTTCTCGCCTGAGGGTCGATTATATCAAGTCGGTGAGTCATGCTCTTCATCCTACCTTTAGTTTCAGTTTTCGCGACTGTGTCCTTATGCTAATCGCACATGTCGTTCAGAGTACGCTTTCAAAGCCATTTCTAATGCAGGAATTACTTCGGTTGGAGTACGTGGTCGCGATGGCTGCGTTATTGTCACGCAAAAGAAGGTTCCTGTAAGTGTGCTTTGGAGAAACTGCAAGGCAGGGACACGAAGTAATGTCGAACATAGGACAAATTGTTGGACCCTTCCACGATCACGCATATTTTCCAACTAACGCCAAAGATTGGCTGTGTCATGACAGGCATGATTGGTAGGAAATGTATAATAGCGCCGTGAGAGTTAAACTGACATCAAACGGAAAAAGCCGATGCTCGTTCCCAGGTTACTCGAGCACGACAGGAAGCTGCCGAATTCCGTTATAAATACGGTTACGAGATTCCTACGGATATGCTTGCGAAGCGTGTAGCTAACATTAACCAAGTATACACTCAACAAGCAGCTATGAGACCGTTGGGTGTCTGTATGTTACCCGTATCCACCAAACAATTGGCTTTCTTTAACGCTTTTGTTTTGGCTTTTAGCAATGATATTGGTGGGATATGATGATGAATATGGTCCACAGCTGTACAAATGCGATCCTGCGGGCTATTATGTCGGATACAAAGCAACGGCTGCTGGTGCAAAACAACAAGAAGCCTTAAATCACTTGGAAAAGAAGCTCAAGAAAAACCCTACATTAAACATGGAGGATACTATTGAGGTATGATAAACGGGGAGTTGTCAAGACATATCTCTTAACATTGCAATAGCTGGCCATCACAACGTTGTCTACTGTCTTAGCGGTGGATTTCAAGGCTACTGAAATTGAAGTGGGCATCGTCTCACAGGATAATACAAATTTCCGTACATTGACGGTGGACGAAATTGACGACCATCTGCAAAGAATTGTAGACAAGGATTAGGATCATATGAACAGTGTTTCTGGATTAAATGGGAGGAGGATCCTTTACTATCGAAATAGTGAAGATCTCTTCTTTAGCTTCGTTGTCCTTCCAATTTCCTACCCTTAATATGTTTAGGTATGGATATAACAATATTCTATCACAATGAATAAGGCATCAGATGTAGTATCCTATTGATATATATCGTGCTTTTATATTGGGTTAGACAGCTGGCTACTATAACTGAAATGAAATGGCAGATACATAAGCTTCCTTATTTAGAGGGGTAGTGTCTCCTTCTTTAGCCAGATTAGAGCTTCGGGATCTGAGCTTAGCAATGGACTGAGCTTTTCGAGACATTCTGCATGGTAATCGTTAACCCATCTCGTCTCTTGCTGCGATAGCAAGCTTGTATCTATTAAGTTACGACAGAGAGGTGCAATTGTGACATGCTCAAATCCAAGATAGCCAACGTCCCCAAAGTTATTGGGAGTGTCAGCTTCACGGACCAGCAGAACGCTTTCTATACGAATTCCGAATTTGCCATCTTCATAATAGCCAGGTTCTATATAAACCGCCTTGAGATGCCATTATCTCCCTTGCAATTCTACTTACCATTGGTCACTGTCATTCCTGGAGCCAAGGGAGTTTCGTTACAGGATGGACGCACGCTGATACCGTGAGGACCTTCATGTACATTTAGATATGAGCCAACACCATGTCCAGTTCCATGACGGAAGTCTAAACCATCCTTCCATAGGGCGTGTCTGGCAAAAGGATCCAGGAGGTAACCTGGTATGTCTCGTCAGCACCATCACCTGAAAACTAATGCGTTGATTTACCTGTGGTGCCTTTTGGGAATATGGCAGAATCAATAGCGATATGTCCTTGCAGCACGCGAGTAAAACATCTCTTTTCATATGACGTTGGTTTTCCAAAATGGAACGTTCTTGTCACATCAGTGGTGCCGTCCTTGTATTGACCACCAGAGTCGCAAACGTACATAAGATTAGGATCGATGACTTTGCATAGACCCTTTTCTGGCTTGTAGTGGATAATGGCTCCGTTGGGTCCAGTGGAGGATATGGTATCAAACGAGAGGCCAACGTAGTGTTCTTGTTCTGCACGAAACTGCTCAAGGCGGTCGGCACCATCCACTTCATCAATTGTTGCACCACTAAGCAACTGTTTCTCAAGCCAAGCAAAATATCGTACAAGTGCGGCACCGTCGCGCAGATGACAATCGCGCATGCCTTTCAATTCAGTAGGATTCTTGATAGCCTTTGCATCTGTGATGAAAGAACGATCTTCGTGGGTGTTGTGCTACGTACGGATACGGTAATTAATACCGTATATAGTAAGTTTGCTATACATACCCCGCCAACAGCCATTACAATCGCCACACTTGTCTTGGGATTGATCAGTAACTTCTTGCTCAAATCGGTCAACTCAGCAGTATATTGACGAAGGTCATCAAAGATAGCTTCGTAAGATTTCAGCTTGATCTCGCTGCCCAGATGAGCGCGTACTTCTTCGGTCACCTTTGCTTCATTGACATAAAGTGTGGCCGTGCTTTGTGTTACCAAAGCGTAGGAATAGAAAACGGGATTACATTCCACGTCTGAACCCCGGAGGTTGAAAAGCCAAGCGATTTCATCTAAAGCAGAAACAACAATTCCATGGGCACCCTTGTTCGAGATGTAATCGCGCAGGTCAGATAACTTATCATGGTGATTCTTCCCTAAAAGCCGAGGTTAACAAAATTAGCAAGACGCTGTTTCTTTCAAACCTGCAAACTCCACAGGATGTACAATGATCAAGTCTTGAGGAGCGCTTACGCGACCAGATCCCCAAGCCAAGTCCACAAGGTTTGCTTCAATGGCAACAAGAGAAGAAGATACCGCTTCCAGCTCTTTCTGCAATTGGCGAAAGTCGGCTATAACATAGTTAGGCTCGTCATTCCTAATTTCTTTTTGCATCTATTGTTTACTAACGCGCGGTGATTAATGTAGGGTCCAGTCCAATGCGCGAACCCTCGGCAAGGTTCTTCCAAAAAAGGTTAGCATACGCAAAAGTCACGATCTATGATGTGATCATACTTTTACTAAGTATTCTTGCCAAGTTGGGACTCCTGGGAGGCCTTGCTTCATCAAAATCCAATTTTCATCCAATTCTTCGGATGCCTGAAGGAAATAACGACCGTCTGTAAAGAGAGCAGCTTCATGCTCTGACACAATAGCAAATCCTGACGAAATCCAAGCGTGAGAAGTGTAACCTGACTGAGTTGTGTCTACTGAGTGCATACCAGCTGAGCCAGTGAAGCCAGAGATCCAATGTCGACGTTTGTAGCAATCAGCAATGTACTCGCTCTAATATTTTTATATGATATTGTTTACTATTCCTGCCATGGCACATTCCTAATGTATTGCTGAAGATTATTTTACCTGGTGGGCGTCTTCGGAAGGAATGAGGCTATACGTTTAATGAGGAAAGGGACCCTTTATAGTGGCAATGTCCAAGGTAGAACTTACAAGGCATCCACATTGTATTTTTCAGATTTCATTAGCGCTCTAAGCGCTTTCAAACGGTCACCTGTGCTGGGCATAAAGGCAAAACGGGGTAGAAAAAGCTTTCGTGCTTTGCGTCAAACGATTCTAAGGCCCCATAGTTTAAATACGGCGCGTGACTCGTCAGTCGGCAGTGGAATCACCGGGTGCAGGAAGGTTACATTTGCCATTCCTATTTAAGTCCACAGAATATCAATATATCAATTACTTTTTATTGCTGAGTCTCATATATATAGTCAATAGAAGGCTCAAACACTGAATAAGAAGAAAAACCAAGTAGCTAAGCTATTTAAGAGTGAAAGGGAGATTAACAGAGGAAGAAAAAAAAAAGCTTTTGTTATTACTGACCATAGATTAGGTATGGAATAGGTACTTAACCGTGATATTCAAGTTAGTTCTACTTAGCTGGAACAAAACGCAGCCTATTCTATGCGTTCTGAAGAAGACACAAATACTTGAACTAAAATTCGATAGAATCCATTATACGGAGTTGCTGAGATTCGTCCATAACATATATGAGGAGGCTTCACAAGAGAAACCAACCGCGTTAGTGGCAGCCGCAACGTTCAGTAAAGCAAAATGCATACGTACTAGTTATGTGTCACATAAAATCATCGCTTTTTTGAAAAGTGTATGGCAGCCCCATTGGTATTAGATGGTATACAACAGATATTGTGAAGTTGTTACTTCTGCTCTAACAACACGAAATTCCAAAAGGGCTATCCTTTAAAAGGAATGCGACGAATCTACTATAAATTTACACTTCGAAACTCTACTTAATTCTACCATGAGAAACTTATATATTCTTTACTCAAGGTATCCTAGACGTCATCTTAAATTGCTTTCGAATTGTTGTATGGTGGCGAAGAAGAAGCGATTATTTAGCTGAATCCGTCTGTCAAATATAAAGTATGCGTTACGTAACTATGCGTTTGGATAACTTTAGAGAAAGCGCTTCTCTATGTCGGTAGCAGAAGAAAACTTTTTCTCATCTACAACTGTTAGATTGATGTCACTTTAGTAACCTCCTTATTGACAACCTTATCCAACTTACGTCATCATACATATTTAGTTTTAAGTTGGTTATGACCAACCAATGTACTTGCAAAAACTGGGTATTGTTGTATAGCTAGCTCTTTGAGTGCAAGGTGTTGGTGTGTGACAGAAAAAAAACAGCTATATGTCGAGCCTTGCCGAGAAAAAGCTCAGCTAAGATTAGAGTTGAGATCGTTTAGCAAACCAGTGAATAAGCTCTATATCCTGTGCTTCTTTTTGACAGCCTGTGTAAGTAGCCTTTCTAATAGCAAAAGTTAACCGAATCGGCTAGACCATCAACAACTGAAGACTGCGATATACAAAAATATACTAAACATAGATGTTATGAAGCTAGAGTAAGTGGATTCGAAGTCTATGTCAACTTTTTAACCACCCAAAACGGTTTTTTTTTCTCTCTATTAATATACTGTATTTTCGAGTAATTTTTGCGCGCAAAAACATTTTGCCGCTAATACAATCAGTTTCCTGCAAGCTGGTTCGACCGTCGTACTCTTCAGTTGATATATATAGAAGTCTTTATTTAGGAGAAAAGAATACGTCCAGCAATGAATCAGAGGAATAAATTCGTTAGAGATATTATTTGACGCTTTCCAACAAGGCCCAAAGGGTCGAGTTGCTCTCAATAGTATTTTGGTATGTGTATGCAATCTTGATGTGTGGGTCAAGAGAGCTGAGCTGCAATAAGTGAGTAGAAGATATTACGAAGGACAGTTAAATAGGCTTTGTGTAAAAGCTTCAGCAGTAATTAGAAGGGTCAAGTGCTTTACAAAAGTGCAATGAGTAGTTGAATATATTGTCCAATTGACCTCCATCCGTTTTATATACGATAAAAATGCTCAATGATAAGATCCTTATATGGAGGACTATTGCTTTGTTCCTAGAGACATGTACCTTCAGTGAACACTGTCAATTATCTCTGTTCCTTACATATTCTATTGCCAATAGAGATAACCATTCCTATGCTAACTTTGTCCTTCGCTCTGTTATTTTTTTTAACGTAAGATCATGGTTCAGAAGCTATGTTATACGAGGCAGATATCTAGGCTTCAAACATTCATTCTGCTCTTCTTTTGCCTATCTGAAATTGTTGCCCACAAGAGATACTGGCTTATTTACGTTCTTATATCTGCAGATCGTTTTTCGCGACTATTTATCTTACTTGGTGCATCTTTATTTCCTAACACCACATCATATCAGTCACTTACGTGCACCGCCTGAATAGTTTACATAAAATGAAAGCTTCATTTTCAGCAATATGTTCTGTTACCGTAAACATATGACTAAAAATGGCCACAAATTCATTTACTGCAGCCGCACGCGACTGTAACGGAAGGAGCGAAGCGAGTGCAGAAGGACTAGTCTGATTTGTCTGCGTGTTTCTATTTTTTATTTGTGGACTGGGATTCAAGTTTTTGCGGAATCCAAAAAATGATTTGCGTACAGTCGTGTCATTGCGTTATCTATGACAAGATACTAAGCGTTCATTCCGTGGCAATCCAATCTTTTGTGATTGCCTAATAGACAAAGTTTAAGATATAATAGAAGAAAAGGAGAATATAGCTACATTCAGGGAAAATAAAAGTGGAATATAAGGCAATACAATAAGCAGAACCGGAACTGGGTACCGTAGCCCTGACAGCTTCTGATGCCATAACTGACAGAAACGGATATGATAGCATCAATGACGTATAGAAACAAACGAAGAGGGCTTATTTCTTCTACAGATGTTCCACGCCTTCTATCAGACTGAATCCGTCTTTTACTCTTGGGAAAATTGTTGTCTTATTTCCGAATTGTTGTCATCCATAAGACATCCATCGATTTCTTATCCATGGCTGTGATTTTTGGTTTTCAGTGACCGGAGCAATATAAACGCGAAGGGACAACACCTTTTTCTGCTCCTTGGCTCTGTTATCCAAAACATCCCCGGTATGTACTTCGCATTGATCATATGTACAGAATGACTGATGTCCCTCTTCTGTAACCTTTAGCCTGTATGACCTCTATCCCGAACCACCTTGGTTGTGTAAGTAAGCTCCCTGCACTCCACTTGGTAAGTGAAGAAGAAATGTTGTCTGTTTATGCACAGTATCATTCATTAGCTTCTGCTTCCAAGTCCTCGCCAGGTGTTGCATCGCTTCAAGTCCTTTGCAGTGCGTTACCTTCGACCGGCCACCCATGGAAGCCGTGATTCTCTCTCTCGCCGCCCCCACCGATACAGGTGCGGGGCCGGCCCCTGTCTTTGGGCAGGATTACCCTTCGGGGGTAAGTAAAAAAGATGTCAAGCTATCCTTCCATTTACTAACCATGAACGTATTTTTTACGCTGCTCGAATGAATTTTGTGTCCACGGAAGGACCAAGTTGAGGTAAGCAAAATAAATTTCCCGCATAATCCATTAAAATGACGCATATTTCTATCCCTTTTAGCGCAAACTTGATCCTTGCATGGACGCAAAGTTTATTTAGAGTGGCGTAAAATAGTATTCGATAAACTGTAATATCAGTAGGTAGCATCTTTGCTAACATAGCTAAGATAACTGCTATTTTTTCTACTCTACTATGCTGATGTGGAGAAATCAAATATTGCGTTTTAAAGTTTACTATAGAAGAAAAACGCAAATTCACTAGCTTGGACAATCGCGTAGATAATACTATGGTATTGGTCATTGAGGAGTGCACCTAATGTCCTGCCGTGGCCGTAATATTAGCAGTCACAACATCAGACAGTAGAAAATCTGTTGTGCGTTTTGGTAGATAATGAAAGCAGGCGGAAAGGAACCCTTTCACCGATATGAATGAGTTGCAGCAATTCATTGGTATGGTTTGAAACGAGTAAGGGATTATGTGATCTAACCATGGCTTGCACTCTTTTAGCATCATACCAAAATGTTCAACAGACTTCGGAAGAGTCAAGAAGAACTCAAACGTCTTCACCTTTTACAGCAAACGCATCAAGCGCCGCGACAATTACGCCAGAAGTGTTAAATCTTGCCCAACAACTAGTAGCAAATCAGAACTTATCGGCATCTCAGATTTGCACTACTAGTGATCTGACACAGCAACATGCAACAAGTGGTAATTATTCATTGCACCGCCCAAATCCCGATTATTAAGGAGCTGTTTAACCTAGGCTTTATGGTGCCGAACAGTGCCTTGTATATGGATAATACGTCCTTCACAAGTAGCTCAGATACTCAGCATTTACACTCACAGTCAACCCAAATACCGAATGTACATACTCCAGAACCCCGCTTTCCTTTTTATTCACAACAATCAACCGTTAATCCAGCAACGTTCGATTATTATATGGGTTTCCAATGTCAAAACATACCACAACCATTTTCACCTTCTAAGACACCTATCATATCTCCAGCGCAGTCTTCATTCGCCGTAGCTCAACCGTCCAAACTTATGTCTGATCGAAACAAACCAACATCTGCTATAAATCAATATATTGAAACCGTTTTCCCTTCTTTGCCCTCTTCAGCAGCTGGTGCTTCTACTCCTATTATGCCTGTACCAGCGTCGTCACAACCGCAAAATAACGATAACAAGACTTCCGAGGTTCTGATATATGAAAGAAATAATCTAAGGCTTAGTGAAATGGAGAAGGAAATACGGGATTTTGTCACATATGGGCCAGCCTGTGATGAATTTTTAGTATGGCTTCAAGATCAACGCGCATATAATAAATACAATGAAAGTGCGCTAATGCGTTGTGCAACGGTAAGAGGATCGGAGGGTAGGACAAATTCATAACGTTGCACCATAGGCTGTTCATGAAAAAGCCGCAGAATATGGAGCTTGGTCAGGCCTTCGTATTATCAACACCATATATAGCTTTCGCAAGAACCTGTCTGAGAATGCACAAGGTAAAATGTCGCTGTTATGGAAATTGTAACTAACATGGTTATATTATAGCGCAAGTTGTACAGTGGCGGAACGAAATGATGTCCGATAGTTTTGGCAAACCAGCTTCAATAACAACGTCTATGCAACAGAATTTTCCGTCTAATGCTCATCAAGCCCAGTCTACGCAGACCAGTGCATCCGTTCCTGTTCCAAATTATTGCGCGCCCACCTCCCAGCCACAGCCTGTTATCAACTACTCTACCCCAGTTTCGCACATTGGAAATCCACATCACCGCGCACAAGCATATAGTTCTCAAAACTCCGGTATCCCATCGGTCTCTACATCATCTCAACAAAGTAATGTTCCCACCAACGCTTCCCAGAATACAAACAGTACTACCTTTATTCCTTCCCGAGAACAGGATGCCATCGCGACAGCAGGTTCGCAGACAGAAAAAGCACAAGCGGATAGCTCATTAGTTTCACTTTCACGATACAATTTGTCTTACAAGCGGAAAGTGGATTATGCGTTGAAACCATTCCGTCTTCAGCACAAAAAGATGCACACGCGAACTCCTTTCTTCATCGGTCCCGATGTATTTCGAAGGGTCGCAAAGGACGATTCCATCAAAATTGCGATGGATGCCAGTTCATTACCGATTCTGTATGTTCTAACGGCATGGAGAGTTGGTCAAAGTTCAACTAAATGTGAATGGCCGGAAACAATTGCTATTGAGATCAATGGCAAACGACCAAAAATATCAAAGGTGAGAAATGCAATTTCTTTTTGCGGACCATGACTAAGTAAAATCTACAGAGGATAAAGTCGCAGACGGAAGTTCCTGGAAGACCAGCTACTGTGAGCTATATCGGCAAAGATAGACCATTGAATTTGGGTCCTTATTTAATACAAGGCAGTAACGAGCTTCTAATACACCAATATGATTGTGCTTGCGTAAGAATATCAGGATCAATTGTAACTAGCTCTACTCACTCGGTTTGTTATCAGTCATACTACTTCTGTGTGCAGATCGAACTACGGGAAACTGAAGACATTATTAAAAAGACTGTCATGTCGAGAACCTTAAGCATACAAGTTGTACAAAACCTTATCAACAAGCGTTTAGGAAAACTCCGGATAGGACAAAAATCCGAAATCAGCAAAGATGACGATGAAATAGAGATACATCAACAGCACTTTCGTATGAGTCTAAAGTGCCCAATCTCCCTATTGCGAATTCAGCAACCAGTGCGAGGAGAAAATTGCAAACATCCTGATGTAGGTATCGCTTGAGGAGTTTAACACATGACTAAGTAATATTGTAGTGTTTTGACCTAGAATCATACCTCGTTATCAATCAAGACAATATTGGTTGGAAATGTCCACACTGTAACGAATGCACTCCTCCTAACAAATTATGTCGCGACCTGTTTTTCGAAGATCTTTTAGTCAGAGTACCGAAGAATGCAAACGAAGTGGAATTCACCGGATCGTGCGATAACTGGAAGGTTACAAAATGCGAAATACCTGATGTTGATGACGGTCCAGATGACAAGGATGGCGATACTGAAGCAAAAACACTTCTCAAGGCTGAAGATCGCCATCTAACCCAAATCAATGCGTCCCCGCAGTTGCCCAATGATACAAATGTGATCAGTTTGTTAAGTGACGACGAAGATGAAGAATTTGATGATGCCCAACTTTCAAATCGGAAGCGGCGAGCCTCTTCAGGTGCAGTACGCTCGGACACCAGTAGTGTAGAGAAGAGTCCAACTACGCCGAGCACCAAACGACGGAACGGAGAAACACAGTACTTTGACAATAGTAACTTGTTAATGTCGAGTTTGTTCGCAATACCCCGATTTCCAGCTAACAAGCTTGATGCTATTGGTTATGATATATCAGCTGCATCAGTCCCGAATGGAAGTGCTAAGACTCCCTTTAACCCAGCCGGAAACTGAAGGGGAAAAGGGAAGAAGTGCTTTAGTATTGCCTTTGTAAATTTTGTTTATCTGCGCCGTCTTCCCACAGATCATTTAGTTCATGTACATGGATGTTTAATTTGTCTTATACCAATTTGCACACCTTTTACTGTAGGTAATTTGTAGAAACTGCATTGTAACTATTAAACGATATGCTAGTTTCCCTGTTCTAAGCCAATAACCATGCATGATCAGTTCATCTTGCCCGAAGAAGCAACCGCTTCTTCTTGGGAAACGGGAGTCATTAATGCTTAACAGGGAGAGAGGATTATTACAATATAGTGTTTGTGACTGATATCATCAGCATGCTTATTGTCACTGTTGCTATCCTGAGCAAGAATAGACGACATCAGTTATTGCTATCATCAGAAAAAATACCTAATTACCCTGTGAGGAAGAAGAACAATGAAGGGAAGCACTGTGAATCCCATATTAACAGTGGTTTTATCCTGTCAGTTTAGCTTTATGGTCGTAAAGTCTAGGAAAAATGTAAGCGTTTCCGTGTTTCACGCTTACTGTTGCTTTCATTGCTGCCTACGTCAATGGTTTTGTCTTATCTTTTTTCAACGACAGAGAGCACTTTTCAACGAGGTAATGCATCCAACTAACTTTTCAGCTACCTTGCTTACAGCGTAAATTTTCAAATATACCTTCACTCCATATTTCCAGTGTTGTTTTAACCCGCAAATATCTCGACGTACGGCTTGAATTTAAGCCATATCAGGATGTTACCCCGACCCAGTTTAAGCGCACCCAATTGAGGCCAGCCTAACTCCATTCCGAGTGCTAAACCTATCGATGTTTGACCGGAAAATGAATATCCTATGTATTTCAGAGAAGATGAACCTCGCTGCTGGTACAGTGGAGTCAAGAAAAACGTCACTTCCAAGTGCCATTCGAAACAAGTATCTTGTCTGCATAGGACAAATTGCGGTGCATGAGTGGGACAAAAACGTGACAGGGTTATCTTGTCGAAATTTTTCCTTTTTTTTTTTTTTTTTTTTTTTTGCTCAGACCCGCGATCCGAGCATAAACACTTCATTTTCTCTCTTTATATTAGCATGCCTAATCTGATATGATTAGAATACCACGCATATCGACAGCTTGTTTACGCACTGGTAATGTGAAACCAGCGATGAAGCACTTGTGGCCTCGTTACCTTCACTCAAAATCTCCGGCCGTGGTGAATGAAATAACTGCAGCAGGAAGGGAAACGGATAGAGAGAGTAAGAATAAGCTACATTTAATAGGGAAAAAAGACCTCATATCCAAGTTTATCTTTGTCTCTACGCGTTTAGCGAAAACGAACCCAGCTAATGTGCAGCTTCTTACACCGGCGTTGCATAATCAGCTGTTTGAAGCCTATTCGACAAAGGAAAAGTCGCAGGATCTTTTGACAAGGGAAAAGTATTCACAAAAACATCTTGAGATACAAGAGATATGGGGAAAGAAAGCTGAGCAGCAACCACCAATAAATCTCAAGCTCCCTTCCTTGTGTGGGCGTGATATTCAAGAACACTTTATGCGCATTGGCTTAGAACAGTGTGGTGGTTATTTAGACAGATCTGAGCACTTTTCCAACTTGGATTTACCAGAAATGCCTACCAAATGGATCCGTCGTAGTGGTTGGACTCGGTACGGCCCTGATGGAAAGATAGAGGCAGTTAAATACCCACAGGAAGATACCTTGGTTTTCGACGTCGAAGTTGTGGTCAAAGAAGGTCATTACCCAACTATCGCTGTTGCAGCCTCACCAACTGCATGGTATTCGTGGACATCGCCATACTTAATTGATAGAAAGGAAGGTTCCGCGCACCTGATCTCCTTCGGGAAGTCTGACGAAGAGCGCTTGATCGTTGGTCATAACGTTGGATACGATAGAGCGAGAATCGCAGAGGAATACAGCAGGGTTCCTTCTAAAATACGTTTTCTGGACACAATGAGCCTTCATATTGCAGTTGCAGGCTTGTGTTCCCAGCAGCGACCAGCATGGAATCAGGAAGTCAAACGAAGGAAAGACAAATTGGAGCAAGACGAACCTGAAAACCAGAATACGTTACCAGCACTATCAATTGCAAGCGAACAAATGCAGCGAATGGATGAAGATGATGCGAAGTTTTTTGACGTTAGTTCACTTAATAGCCTTAAGGACGTCGCAAAGTTTCACTGCAACATTGTCGCAAACAAGGATGTCCGGGCCTACTTTGAATCCGGAACATTAGAGGACGTTGAAGCGAATTTCGATACGCTTATGCAATACTGCGCAAATGATGTCGCAATGACTCACAAAATCTATAAAGTGGTGTTACCAAAATTCAGAGAAAATTGTCCCCACCCAGTATCATTTGCTGGGATGTTGCAGATGGGAAATTCATTTCTCACCGTTAACGAGAAATGGGAACAGTATCTGGAACGCTCAGTCGGTAAACACAAAGAACTAAATGATATGCTGGATGTCAAGCTACGAGATTTAGCCGATAAGGCCCGCGAATTGGTCGAAATTCCTGAAGCATGGCAGAGCGATCCATGGTTGAGCCAGATGGACTGGACGGTCAATCCGAGGCAGCGAAAACTGAAAGGATCTCCAAAGTGGTATAAAGATGCGTACGACACGAAGGCCGGAAAACTAAAGATTACAACGCGCTCGAGAATAGCACCATTATTATTGCGGTTAAAATGGCAGGACTATCCTTTGCACTATGTTCCAGATCATGGATGGTGTTACAAAGTGTCACGCGAGAACATAACGGAAATATTGATGAAAAAATGCGTCACTGAAGACGAGGACTACGTTTATCTTAAAGTACCCCATAAAAGCGGCGAGCAGGCGAATTGTGGGAATCCACTTGCAAAGAACTATATGAGCTACTATGAAGACAAAGTGCTGACGTCTGAATACGATGCAGCAAAAGAAGCATTGGAGTTAAACGCTACGTCAGCATACTGGATTAGTTCTCGTGAGCGAATTCTTGGACAGTTTGTGGTATGGGACACAAATCCATTAGTTGACATGCAGCTACCGGCTAGACAGGTATCTGATGGCAAAATCCAAGTAAAAAGTGGAATTATTTTGCCGCAGATGGTGACAATGGGCACTGTAACACGACGTGCAGTGGAAAAGACCTGGTTAACTGCTAGCAATGCCAAAAAGAATCGTATAGGATCCGAACTGAAATCGATGGTTCAGGCTCCTGAAGGATATAAGATTGTCGGTGCAGATGTTGATTCTGAAGAACTATGGATTTCTAGTGTTATTGGTGACGCCCAGTTCGGTTTTCATGGTGCTACAGCTTTAGGATGGATGACGCTTCAGGGAACGAAAGCAGAAGGAACGGATCTGCACTCAAAAACGGCCAATATCTTAGGAATCAGCCGTGATAAGGCAAAGGTGTTTAACTATGGGCGTATCTACGGTGCTGGGGTAAAATTCGCCACATCTTTGCTGATGCAGTACAATCAAGAGTTGGACCTGGAAACGGCAAAAATACGAGCAGCTGATCTTTATTCTAATACGAAGGGTGAAAAAGAACGCTCTGCGCGCAATCCGTTCAAGCGTTCCTTCTGGCATGGTGGTTCAGAGAGTTACATGTTTAACGCTCTGGAAAGCATCGCGCTGTCTAAAGACCCAAGGACGCCTGTCCTTGGTTGCGCTGTTACCGCTGCGCTGAAACCAAAGTATACAGGAAAGCAGTTTTTGACATCGCGCATCAACTGGGTTGTTCAGAGTTCGGGCGTTGATTATCTACACATGTTAATTGTGTCCATGTCGCATCTGATCGAGCGCTACAATATCGATGCTCGGTTTATGCTGTCAGTCCATGACGAGGTCCGTTATCTTTCATCTGATAAGGACAAGCATCGAACCGCATTGGCTCTTCAAGTTGCCAATATTTGGACGCGAGCTATGTTTAGCTATAAGTTAGGTATCCAGGATTTGCCACAGGTAGGAGCGCAGATAAATAGGGAAACCTTAATGTTCAATGGTTGTCTTTTAGTCTGTCGGCTTTTTCTCAGCAGTTGATATTGACCATGTATTACGCAAAGAGCCTACTATGGCTTGCACCACACCCTCCCACGAAGAGAAAATAGAAGAAGGTATCAGTTGCACAATCCACGAGACAATCGATCTGCTCGAAAACGAGACTGGTCTTGACGGTGAGAACCAGTGCTTACTAGGAGATGAAGTATCTACGCCAGCAAGCAAAATCAATGATGCGATAGTGAAGAGATTAGTGGAGCAGATGGAAGAAATTCAGGGGACACAAACGGCTTGCAGTTTGGATTTCTTACAAGCTCAGATGTATAAAGACTATCGATCTGAGCTCCGACATCTGCTGAGTGGAGGAAAGAAGACGGAAAAGAAGGTTAAAAAGTCGAACGAGCAGGAAATCGAAGAGATAGATGAAATCGTGGACCACGGGAAGATGATGGACGCAGAAGCTGCTGATCACATGAGCGGGGAAATTATTGAAATGGACGCTGTTGCTCTTGAGAAGTATGAATTAGAAAACTCTGCCGGACAAGGTGGCGAGTTCAAGCGTTTACAAAAAGACCTGAATTGCCGCAATCTGCGAAAACTAGCGGCACAGCAGACTTCATCGACATATAAGCGCTTATCTGAAAAGCAAAATCGAAGTGGAAATCTTTCACAGAAAGTATCAAGATCGGCAAACCTCAACTTCACTGACTTCTACGCAGACACAACTTGTAAATACGATAATTCATCTGTACATAATTATTAGACAAAGGTTGCAATATGTATGAAGTACGTGTCTTTTCGTACTACGTTCTAGTGAACAAATACTTTATTTATTTGAACTATTATAACTAAAGATAAATCTGACCTTTTCATGAATGGTTAGACTACTATTCGCAAAAACTACATAAAAAAAGTCTGTATTTTATTGATGTAGAGCTTGTTGATCTGTTGAGATGGGAACTGGAGTGAAAAATAAGCGATGTGGTTTGAGAGTAATGGTTCCCCATGAAACTGATAGGCATGAACTTGGCAATTTTAAACTTCATAGCCCGATCATACAGTGTATAAAAATACATACAGTTTTTAAATCGCCGCTATTGTTCTTTGTATAGAACCACTTGCAAACAGAAAGTGAGGGAAGGCTAGGGTTTCTCCCTCAAGTCAATGAAGCGTAATGATAGACACTCTTTCCTTACGTGTACTTACCATACAGCAGAACATAAAGATGTATATTGACTGTATGTTCCCCTTTTTATCGCCCCATTTGCAAGTGTGTCGCTGTTTAAAAATGTCTAATATAGGGTAAGCCTCTCTCTCTTTTTTTTAGGGTTCTTTTTTCTAAACCTTACGTTCTCCCTTTTTCCCTTTTCCCCTTTTCATCTTGCATAACATGTCTCAAGCATCCGTCCTTGTCACCGGTGGCGCCGGTTATATTGGTAAGCCAGGATATGACTGCGCGGGATGAACGGTTACATTCAACCCTTTCTTTTCTAATAATAGGTTCGCATACCGTGATCGAATTGCTCAATGAAAACCACTCCGTCGTCATCATCGACAATCTCACAAACTCATCCTACGAAGCTATTCGTCGAATCGAAAAAATAACCGGCAAAAAGGTCATCTTTTATAAGGCAGACATCTTGGACAAGAAGGCTTTGCTCGAAATCTTCAAGCGGCATCCCATTTGGGCTGTCATTCACTTTGCTGGTCTCAAGGCCGTCGGTGAATCCACCCAGATTCCATTGGACTATTACTACACTAATATCACCGGTACAGTCACTTTACTGCAAGCCATGAAGGAGTCCAATGTCAAGAAGATCGTCTTCTCCTCCTCTGCTACTGTCTATGGTGATCCTTCCATTATTCCTATTCCCGAAACCTGCCCTACCGTAAAGTATCTCTTCATTAATTTCCAACTGACACTGATGAGCTGGTTTCATATTGGCTGCTGCTCTTTATGTTTCTCTAGGGCTCGACCAATCCTTATGGACGCACGAAGCTATTCATTGAGCATATAATTCGTGATTTATGCACCGCCGAGAAAGACTGGAACGCTGCTCTCCTTCGTTATTTCAACCCTGCCGGTGCACATCCTTCCGGTATCCTTGGTGAAAACCCATTGGGTGTGCCAAACAACCTGATGCCTTTCTTGGCTCAGGTGGCTATTGGCAAACGCGAATTCTTATCTGTCTTCGGAAACGATTATCCTACCAAGGATGGTACTGCAATCAGGTATTTGAGGAGGGAAGAACAAAAACAAGTCATATCACGAAAACTTTGCTGATCCAATCGTTGCAATTTAGAGATTATATTCATGTCGTCGATCTGGCTAAGGGTCATTTGGCTGCACTGAAAAAGTTGAACGATGATATAGGATGTGTTGAGTATAACTTGGGTACAGGTCAGGGCAACACGGTGCTTGAGATGGTGCAGGCATTTAGTAAGGCGGTCGGACGAGACTTGCCCTATAAGATTGTCGAACGTCGTGCCGGCGACGTGACCAACCTGACGGCCAACCCGGCCAAAGCCAATGCAGAGCTGAACTGGAAGGCCGAGGCCACGATCGAGGAAAGCTGCGCTTCTTTATGGAACTGGCAAAGCAAGAATCCCAACGGATTAGAGGATTGTCCTGGTGATGCGCCATCCGAATGTGTCCTTCGATATATCTAGACTTTACGACATTAAATTGCTCCTTCCTTCTTTCTTAGAATATCCTAGCGAAAACAAAACACATTTACATAAGCATTCTAATTACCAAGCTTGTCTAATCTACCTATTACGTTGTTTTGTCTTTTGTGGTTATCATATCCTTTTGTAAGGAAAATGATTATTATTCCTATTTTGACTTGTGCATATGAAATGGATGTATTGTCAATTTTCTGCATCGAAAAATGATTGGTAGGACTTGGTTTATCCGGCTGGAAGCGCTTCCGAGATATTTACCCAACTTTCCAGGAAGACTTGAAGTAACTTGAAAGCTGGTTGGCATTCATGGCTCTCGGCCCTATATCATCGGAAGATATAGATCATGGAGTTGAAAAGCATGTATTGAGTATCTCTGAAAGAAAAAAAAAGGTAAGAGTTAAATGAAGAAAGATTAAGCTCATTTCCATACGATATATAATGGTCTTTTTTTTTGGCCTAAAAAACCCATTCCATCCAATCGAAATAGTGATGATCCATTGTTTGGCATGGAAGCTCAGCTTACCCGATTCTTTCTAACTTCCTCTAAGTTCATGAGGTATACATTATGTATACCGTCCTTTTCTGATAAGATCATGCATCTAATTGATGGAACATGGAATGCACGAAATCTTTTGTTCTCTTTTTTTTTCTTTTGCTTTTTATTGAGACCAAAAGACAATAAATTATAGACTAATTTATCACTGGATTAAACACCGACACAGTAGGCCTTGCCAGTGTCGAGATTGTCACAGATGTGCTCGCCCTTGTGGTGGAGACCCTTGTTCCATGCATAGAGTTGTTCAACGTTGATACCGTTCTTGGCGGCCACGGCTTCACAGCCGGTGTCCTCAGGGGTGATGGTGTAGAACTTCTTGCAGTTGGGCACAATGTGGTTGGCCTTGTTCAACTTGACGTTTCCTTGGTTGGACTCGGAGGGCTTCTTGTCCTGCTTGGCAGGCTTCTTGTCCTTCTTCTCCTCGTGATGCTTCTTCTTGTTCTTCTTCTTCTCGGCAAGGCAACGCTTGGCCTTGGTCTTGGGAGCCTTCACACAGTATTCCTTACCGACCTTGAGGTTGTTGCACTTGTCGTTACCAAAGCTCTGGAGACCATGGTTCCAGCGGTAGAGGTCGTCCTGGGCAACATTGTATTTCTGGACAAGCGTCTGGCAGGTCTCACCGACCAAAGCCGTGTGGGTTTCGGTACAAGAGTGGACAGGATGGACGGCCGAGACGGAACCGGCGGCGATAGCAAGCGTGGCGGCGACAAGGGAGAACTTCATGATATATTTTACAAACTAAAAGGAATGGGTTGGGGGGGGTATGGAAAGAAGAGAAAAGGAAAAATAGGTGTGCAAGGGAAGGTAATAGAAAGTTGTATATGTTTCTTTTTAGGAATCTGTCAAGTTCTGTGGGGCTTTATATATAACGTTACGGGAGAGATAGACATTCGTCTTTATTGGGTAATAAGGCATGTTCATTTGGGTTCTGATCTACTGGCGTCGTACGAACGAAGATTCGGAATATTAGAAGGGCGACCGGCCTCTTTATTTTGTCCTACACTTCTTTTCCACTAATCTCACTTGCCATCATGCGAAATTGCCTATATGAAATCCCACCTTATATTTACTGTTAGAGTTGGTGCATCTTATCTTTTCGTATCTCTCTCTCTTTGTACATCACAGAAGACAAAAAAAAATAAGCTTGGGTTTCCCCTTTGTATAGCATCCTATCACGGATCTTGATCATCCGAGATCTATCTCTTTCTCTCCAATAACAAAGTGAACTTCTACTCCCCTTTTTTTCTATATTCCATCCTTGTGAATTCATCGGCCGACCAAATGAATGAACTTGAAATTCACCATAAATGGATAAAGAACAGGATCCCGAAAAGTGGATTCTGCTTTTGCTTGGCATACCGATGTTTAACTTTAATTTTGGTTTTTTCTTTGCACGTGTGTTTACCAACAAGATATGAAAGTACACGAGTGTACAAAAGAAATTTTTGCTTTTCCCACAAAAAGATCAGTTCAGAAAAATGAGCTTCATCCAGATTATGAAAATGAAGGATAGAGTTACTCATAAAACAATATAACTTAGTGTGTGCTTTCTAGGGTGTGTGTGAGAGAGAGACGAAGAGCAAGAAAGTGCAATAAACTCAATAGCTATTTTCGTGAGGACTGTAACAGATCAAACAAAATGTTTGACAGGCTTTCCATCCGCCACATGACGCGATCCTCCGTCACTTTATTCGTTCCAAATAGAAACAAGAGTGATATTGTGCTATCGTACCCAGATCATACAATATATCACCTTCTGTCAAACATATCACTGTCTCTCTCATAAAGACAACCGGAGTGGCAAAACTAGTCACTAAAGACATCTTCAATGAAGTCTAGATTCTTTGACCACCGCCGACTTGACGTCCAGCTAAGCAGAGGAATGTACTGCTTATAATGGGCTTCATACTGTTGTCTACTATCAAAAACCTTTCTGAATGCAACATAATGCTGGCTACCGTTCGGCGGTACGATCGAATACATCACAAAGTTTTCTTCAAACTGAACCAATATTTGCTCTAGGATAGATACGCTCACATTCACCTTTCCAGGCTTGGATGTCAATGCGCGACAAAGGATCTGGAGGGGGTTTCCGTGTGAAGGTTTACTTCCTGCTCGGCAAACAGCTCCCAACCCCGAGGCACAAGACAAGGAGTTCCGAACTATATATGCACAATAGGCTTGATGGGATCAATCCGCTATCCGAATTTTTTTGTCTTCACTCATCGTCTACAGTGCTTCCCCGCTAATGTCAATGGCTTGGTTAGAGCCTATCGATTGAAAATAGGCGGGGGTTCACAATAACGGGGAGATGCAATGGCTTGAATTAGCATAGAAACCTCTTTTTCGGGAATCTCAAAATGATTGAAAATAGGCGAGGATTGACATTAACGAAGATTGACATTAGCGGGGAGGCACTGTATATACTAACAGAATCTCCCATTTCCCACGTAGTGTTCCTTAATGGGTCGGCAAGTCAATCACCCGACCAAGAACTGACCCGTTTAAGAACACTATGTAACAGATCAAGCAAAACGTGGTAACAGATATTGATTTCTTTTCACGTTTCCTCTCATTTCTCATGTGGTGCAAGCCTTCATTACCTCATTACTGTTCGGGATAAATTTTATGAAGACGCCTTGGATGAGAGAGACACTAGTTAATGTTATTTTTAGTAAGAGAATGTTAAATAAAAAAAAGAAAGAAATAACAAAAAGCTTTTTTGAGTTACGACTAACTTGGGTTACTATCATCATAAAATACAGTGAAACTCGGTTAAGAAAAAAAAATAAGAGTAAGAAGTTACTTCTCGAAGAGTAAAATATGCAATAAGTGTGACGATAACAATGAAACGGAAAAGGACAGAAAGAATAGGTTGATACTAAGGGATGAATGTTTAGGATTCCATAACTTGCATATAGTTGCCTGGTACTAATCCTCTGACAGGGTTGTGCGGATCCTTTGCTAAGTCTGCTACCCACCATCCATCCGATTGCTTACGGATAATCGCCATCACATCACCAGCGGTAAATGAAAGTTCGGAAGGAATCTATAGAAAGATAGGATAAATGAGAATCCCTCGTACACAACGTGGAAAGTAAAACTTACCGTTGCCTCGAATGACCAAATAGCTCGAGCTGCAAAAAGAGATTAGACAAGGTCAATCATAGCTTAGTTATATGCAGAAGAAAAGAATTTACCATAGTGAAGAATAGGTGGAGGCCCATTATCTGGAGAGTGTTCGGGTGGTGGCTGTTGTTGCTCCTGAGGTACATTTGACTGTTGCTGTTGCAGGTGCTGCGCGTCTGCTTCTTCCGCTCGTATTTGTGATTGTGAGTAAGGTTGTTCTTGTGATGTATACGTGGCTGCCGGAACGATATTGGCTGGTCGCGGTAGTTGGGGAGAGATAGGTCCACCAGTATTAGAGGGAATGACTGCTTCACCTGGTGCATTCGCCATAGTACCTGTTTGCTGTTCGCGGATGATAAAATCCGCTTCTTTAACACGTTTTTCTTTTTTGCCAAAAATGCCGAGCGAAAATCGTCCAGCACCTTTGTCTTTATGAGGCTTCTCGCCTGGTCGAGAGCTTGATTTGGAATGACTGGTCGACGTCTCTATGCGTTGAGATATATCTGTCGAAGGCTTCAAAACGCCCTTCATAAAACTGCCAAAGTCCTTCCCTTGTTTCCCCCCTTTGGAAGGCTCTGCAACAGAGTGATAAGCTTCAGCTTCAGCTGCGGAAGATTGCAATTGTTGGTTTAATAATCTTGAAGGTGGTATCATCTCTTCTTCACGTCTAGGGCGCTTGTTATCGTCTACTTGTTGCTCCACGAGCTGCAGACGTAAATGACTGCTGGATGGCCCATTAGCAAAGATTGTAGAAGGAGCAGCTCCTTGCTGCTGCGCAAGATCGGAGTCAAGGGACAAACGACCTTCTTGCCAAGGCGCTGGCCGGATACCCAAACTGTGATTACTTGCATAAGCAGGCATGGTATTTCGATCCTGGCCATTGTATGTATTCCATTGAGGCTGACGTTGTCCGGATCCATCATGCATCTGCTTATTGTTATTGGACTCATACTGCCAAAATGGTATGGCTGTTTCTTTCGGAACCGACATGGAGCGACCGTGGGATGTTCCTTCCATGACAGCCTCCCGAGGCGCTGCCATTTTCGGGGCAGATTGACTGGGCTGTTGGTTAGAATTCGGTATCTCGATCGTCAGTGGAATTTTTGGTCGATGAAGTTTGCCTACGGGATGGGTAATCTCGGGTTCCTTTGCTGTTTGATTCAAAAGCTGTGCTGCAGCATCAACATGTGTCGTACTATGCGAGTCTTGAATGATGCTGGTCCTCGGTGTAGGATTGCGACTGCTCGTCGTGGCTAGTCCATCGTATACGGTAGCATTTTGCGCTCTCACAGGGACTTGTTGAGGACGACGAATAGACGAAATAATCCATTTTTCGTCTTTAGGCGGTGGTAATGGGATTCTGTAACTCGAATCAGATCCTCCATTTTCACTCTGATGGTCGGCTACAGGTTCAACGGTGATCTGCTGAGTGTCTGGCTCGGATCGTGAAGACGTGCGTTGGGGTAGTTTATCTTCCTTTTTATCTGCAGCATCCGTCGGTTTATTTGCCTCGGATCGCTCCACTATTATCTCAGGTAAGGATGATGTCCTTTGCCGGGAAGCGGCATTTTGGGTAGTGTCTTTTGGTTCAGCCTCGATGGATGGTACAACGATTCCACTGGATCGACTTCCTTTATAAAGAGGGTTCGGCATGGGCTTGAACTTTAGTTCATTCGCTGATTGATCTGAACCTGTCACACTGGACTTCTTGGCTTGCACGGACGCAGGACGGGAGGCTTCTCTGACTTCCAATGTGGTTGGGTACATGGCGGAAACACTCCGCACTTTGGGTGTCTTATTCTTCTCTTGTGTCACCTGTAAAGGTTGCACCTGTTCCTGAGATAATGCTTTTTGTGCAACCTCTGTGTGATCCGGCAATGATTTCATGCGACTTTCTTCGAACAATGTTTCTTGGACATTTTTATCGTTCGATGGGGCGCTATTATCTTTTTCTTTGAGCATATTTTCCACTTCTCTGAATGCGTATGACATATTATCTGGTGGTGAAGCTGGACTTTCTTTCGGTAATGGATAGGGTTCATGTTCGTCTTTACAGCCGTTTGTTCTTGGAGAGAGCGAATTTACATCCAATTTTTGTAACTGCTGCTCAATCGATTTGAGTTCTTCATCTGGATTGGTCATATTCGTTGTTGATGGAGGAGGAGCCAGGTTCGCTATGGATTGATCTACTGAGTGGTTTGATTCTTGATAACTCAATGATGATGCATCTTTCGTTTTCTTATTCTCAGGTATGTTTCGACTCGATATTGAGTATTTCCGGGGTTCTAAAGCGGAGAAGGTCAGGTCATCCATGTTTATGCAATAGCCTCTGTTTGTATTATTTACCAGGCTTTGTGCCTCCTGTTTTGTATTTCTCTACGAAAGCGGAGATATCCTTTTTAACATCCGCAGATTCTAAAGATGTCCGGATCCTGTCACAACACTTATAGATTGATAAATTGAGTGAGACCAAAATAAAAGTACTGCTAGCAAGCATTCACTTTACCTGATCATCTACTGTATAGACACTAGACATCATATTGGCAAACCTGTATTATAATGTATAAGTGGTTTGAATGAAACGCATGTTCCTGAACTTACGCCCATAACCCCCGTCGTAATTTATCCATTCTTTTCTCCTCCATATTTTGGAACACATCGCATGTTGATCGCCAGTGATGAACCCAATTTGTCGTCACTTCGTTTAACACATCCACAGCACGTCGGTATTCTTGATCTAGTTTAACCATCATTTCATCCCCATCAGTTCCCATCTCTGACAATGATTGACGTACATTACCTGCGACGTTTAACATCATTTTTCGCTCTTCGATTTGACTCGTAAGCTGCAAAAATCAAACTTATTATTTCACATGTCCGCACAAAAACTCAAAATTAAAAAGTTCTCGAACCTTTTGTTTGTCTTCCGGCGTAACATCCTCCGCATTCAGTTGCTCTTCCAATTGTTGAATCATCGATAGCCCTCCCATATAAGATTCTTTCGCCTAATTATAAACAAGAATCAGCCTGAATTTTCCCTCTCTTTCCTCCCTTTTGTTTTCTGTTAAGTTACCCGAGCAACGTTTACAGAATGCAGATTTTTCAGTTGCTTAGCATTTTCGATTTGTTGAATATGCTAATTAGCCGTTGAGTTAGACGCAAATTATTATAATCAACCCTAATCAATTACATACTGATTTTCTTAATGTCCGTTGTTCTTGGATAAAGGTGTTTAATGGTGACTCCAGGTGATGTTGGATTTGCTGGGCAAGATCGATATGAGCACGGGCCGTCGTTTCCAGGGCACTTGGAATATGGGATAATGACTCGGCAAATGATCCTTCTTCTGCTTTACCAACAACCAACTGCGAAAGCTTGAGTAATCGTTCGCCATAGTCTTCTTCAATTTGTGCTCTATGAATTAGCAAGTTAGACTAAATTCAGTTCTTGTAGCCAAGGGGTAAAAAAAAGACAGTTAATGTACCTGATTTCATAAAGCTTTTTGATTTCTTCGCATGTCTGTTTGCCATGTCTTAGCCTTTGAGATAGAATGTCGACGCCACGGTCTTGTTCATCCTATTGAATGGATACATACGAGATTAATTCTGGTTGGGTTTTAATGGTCTTGGCAGTTTGGCTTTTTAGTACCCAGAAAGAGTCGGCGAATCGTAAGGTGTGTGTGAATGTGTTTAGTGTAGCTGTTTCCATAGACTAGTTGTTGATAAGGAAAGTGTTCAAGATAAAGAAGTAAATTTCGAATACAGACGGACGTGCGCCAGATCCAAAGCGAAGAAGAAAAAAAAAGCTTAAAAATATTTATTTGAAAAAGGGAGACAACGCGTCTGAGTTTCTACCATATTTAGCTGCTTCGTTTCATTCTTTCTGTTCCAATCCGCAAGTCAGTTCAACATGGATTTTCTATTGTCTTATTTTGGCATGACTTACGGGGGAAGAGGGTCTCATTTTCATGTACGTATCCATTTCTAGATCCAGTTCTTCTTGAGTAGGTTGATGTTGGATATCTTCGCGAGGACGACTGTGTCTTTCGGTTGGCGCATTATACTGGTTGTACAAAGGACGTCGCATTGGTCCTCCACGAAAAGATGGCTGAATAGCCGAGCCACATGTAATGCGCATTGGGCGTCCTGTAATAGGTGAATGCTTATCACTATTATCCTTTGCCTCTAAATATATACACATCATTCACCCTTACCATCCAATTCCACATTATTATATGTTTGCATAGCCCTAACTGCATCTTTCGATTCCTTGAAAAGAACAGTAGCACCACCCGTAGGCCTTCCATCAGGCTTGCGAAGAATATGTACACTTCTTATTGGTCCTAGCTGACCAAATAATTCCTATCTCGTCCTGTAAACATTCTCATTTTGGGATCCGTTTCTTTCGTCAGGTTTACATGGAGATCGTCTTCGTTCACATTATAATGCAGATTATGGATACTCAACCCATTGGGCGGAACTGTATTGCTTTGATCTGGATAGGATATATTGCGAGGAGGTCTTGCACCATACGGTTGCTTGTGAAGACAAAACGAGGAAAGCGCGAGAGTTTGAGTCAAAGAATGAAAGCAGCCCAATATGACAAAGGCAACAAATATTATACAGAAGTCCCATTGAAGTGCAAACTATAGGACAACATACTACCCCTACATTCCCATGGTCGTTTCTCAACCTACCATAATCATATACCGCGGCTGATTATATGATCGGGCAGTACCACGATGGGAATAACGACCGCGATCTTCTCTCCGAAAACTGGTGCGTTTTGTTGAAATGACATCATCAAGAGACATGTCGAGCGGATTTTTCTCCATGGTGAAAGTGACAACGCTGGCTTCAAAGCAGGTTTCCATTTCTGCTTTTTTTAAGTTATTACCCAATATGGAACGCGCATTAGACAATGAAAGAATTGAGGTTGGTCAATTCCAGAGTATACGAAATCGTGCTATCCGACTTAGTGACAAGAAACATGTGTAAGATTGCTTGCTTGAGCTAAGTCGCTTAACAATAGAAAGCCGTACAGTCAGCGGCTACACAGAGCAGAACGGTCAAAAACACAAACCAAGTAATCCCGCTGTCCTTGAAACCTAACATTTAAGAGTTGATGTCTCCTTTATACAGATCCAAAACGGTAAGGTTACCCTATCAAACCAGTTTCTGAAAAAGTAATTCTTCAATGTTTGTAAAGCAAAACCATGGCATCACCTTCTCAGATCTGTCAGTGTGGCCTAAACCAAGGCCCGGATTTAACTTGCTTCCTCGTCTTTGCCGGATAGAGGAACTGAATAGAAAACTTTTGTGCCTTACTTGTTATGGCATATGCTTAACTGCATGTTCCATATATCTCATCATCGGGTAGTAGACTCCAGAAGAGTATCCATCTTTTGTATCTTATTCACAGCTTAACGGAATATATCTTTTCTTTTATAACAGGTATATGTATAAGGTTTAAACACAAAAACTAAGCTCCACATATATGATTCGTTCTATTTTACATTCGTACGTGGAATTTTCCAGCTTTGGTCAAGCTGCGTACACCCTAGGAAAGAAAAAGTGAACAATGACAATAAAGGAAGAGACATTGTTATAGGTACCTTATATGGCTTATAACCCTCATGGAACAACCGGAGGCTATCCACCTTTAATCCTGAGACAGAATACATACTGATTTGAAAATCTACACCGACTGACGTGCCAACTTCCGGGTTGGGCTCACTGTTATCGGAGAAGACGGGAATCATCAACCATAATCATCACCAAGACATCCTAAGGAAGATGAACTTTACCTGCTACTAAATGTGCCGGATAGCATTGGTGCTCGGTCCCGCTGCTGAAGTTTGCCAATGTCCCACTTGATAACCTGCCCCATAGATCCTTTCAGTAAGCTTCCCTCCAAAACAGAAAATACATACTTTTGTTACTGGGTCATACATATACTGACCCACATTACACGCAGCGTTGACACCCGTTGTACTTTTGGGCATGGGCAAAGTAAGAGTTACACGCTCAATAGGTTTTCCATCTGTGGAACGTGGGTGAACGGAAAGATCAAACTTTCCTATACCAGATTGTCAGAAAAGAAAGACGAATAAGCAGGATTATGCCATTTTACCTCCATTCTTGGTCGGCAGTATCTGAGGTTTGACCTGCAATGGCATGGCTTGATAATGCGTGAGAGGTGCACTGAATAGCTCTCACGTCAATACCAGTGCAAACAAAATTAAAAGAACCCACCGGTATGACATCAACTTGAACTGGCCATCGGGAGGAACAAAGGATAAAATTTTCTCGTTCTCCCATTTCCGATATCTTACAATAAACCCTCAGTATTAGGTCCGCAGACCGATGTCGAGCCACATTACTCTCTTTTCGTTTACCTGACACATGGATGGAAGCTCACATCATCAATGACGCGAGGATTGACAAAGTTTAGAGACAAATCGGGCATACCTGTTTGTATAAGCATCCTATGGTCAACAATCCTTGCCTTTGATCTTTTTGAGGTCTCTTCTCTCAGTTACCTGAAAGTCTACTGTTTGCAACAATATTTCCGTGTGCTTCACAAGAAACAATGGTCCCGTTCCTAAACCTAGAATCAGCAATAGCTACAGTGATGAAGATCAGACGTACGCAGCAATAGTGGCATCAATTTCCTCGATAATGTCAAAGTAAATCTCATTCTGTGTGTATTTTACTCCTGCCTTTCGCCAAGGAATACTGGAAATGTTCTGAGGAATCTTCGGAGCAACACTACACGTCGATTTCAGTTCACTCATCTTTTCCCTTCCCTTTGCTCAAGATACATACCCTGCAGCTGCGTTGACTGTAGTCATCACCTTATTCATAATCGTTGGTGGCATGATAATTTCCTTTAATGCATTTGGTTCCGTTGTTAGCGGGTAGCCATAATCCATCATTTCTTCTAGCAGCTGAAAACAAAAACGTAAAATCAATCTATAATCTTATTTTATTGGTAGCGTATCCGTTTACCTGGTAAACTGTTACAAAATTTTCACGTATAGATGGTTCGGACACGTCTCCAAGATAATCAGTCAATATGTCGATGATCCGGTGAAGAAATTCAAAAACAAGCATAGGATTCACTTAAGAATGCACATATCCCACGATAAGTTATATTACATCAGTTCATCGTCTTATTTACCTTCTCGTTCAACAGGACACAGCCAAACCAAATCATTACGTAAAACGTTCAGTAACCAATACTTGTTGGTTTCGAGAATGGGCGGTACATCGTCGCGACTAAAGTAAGCACCTTTTACTGAAATACCGGCATCGTTCTTGTCCTTTGCTGAACCTGGTAGAGAATTCATGAACTTGCTGCACTCATCGTTGAACACGTCGACTATTTGTCTCGAGATAATCCCGCGCCAGTGCTTCTCTACAATAATTTTGCTTTTCAAGGGATCAATATCTCTAAACAACATATCCGTGATGAATGAGAACAAAGTTACGTACCCTTGAAGATTGGTTACGAATAACGAGTTGATCATAAGTTGGGAATTTCCGAGATGCGACACAAGAAGAGGACTTCCCCAAGTGTGTGAGTCTGGGTTAAAAATGGATCCACGGCAGGATTTTGCGTCCAACAAATTTTTTTTTCTTTCTCTCATTACCCGCACCCGCATTGTACATAGATTTCATAACGCATATATTTGTAAAGAAACAAAAGAAGCCTTTATATATTACTATCACATGTACCAAGTTGAATCATTATGTCTATCCAAGCCGAACTCCCACAATTCACAGCTGTGCCGACAGCAACAGAATCAACGGACGCTAGAGAAACTCCCTCGCAACAAACGAATGCTCCCGAGACACCAACAACGCCACAACAACAACACCATACGAAAATGAAACCTCCCAACGACACCAACATAACCGATGACAAAGGATCCCTCGAGACGAGCGAAGAGTAAGTTCCTCTATCGTCATACGTATACAAAACACCAATCTTTCGTTTAAGTTATCAAGCTGTAACAAAAGCACTTCATGTACTACAACATCAATTGAAACAAGCGACACGCGATGTCGAAATACTGACGGCGCTTAAGAAAGAGGCCATGGCTAGACCCTTTGAATTTGTCGCGGATTTAAAGTCGAAGGTACTCCAAAGGAAATGGAACGCTCGTCATAACCTTAAGTCCATAGAAAATAAGTAAACGCGTCCCACGATTGCAGCGGATTGTTACCACCCCTGAGATAGATTGGTCTAAATATCGATTTTTGCCCGAAACACGTTTAGCCCAGCAAGCAGGTAGATTTTCAATCATTAGTATGCTTGTCGATGCTGGAATGGCTGACGGTCGAATCTTTTTCAATTTTCAGCCGCCGTTTCCAGCTTAGCAGCACGGTATAGTGGTCAAAGCAAACGAACTACATTTAGAGTGAGTAGATCATGATATTCTCGGGTAGAGAACAGATGGATAACTCAGATACCTCGTTGGTAGAATATTCTGGATTCATCCTTACTACAAACCCCGGAGTCAGCGCCACCTACCCCAGTAGCAGTCAAAAGTCTTCAACGAGAACTCGCCAAAGCCTCTCAAGCCATTGGTCAAGTTCCGTCCCGCGCCCCATCTGTGTCCGATTTTTCTGACAGGGAATCAGAGGATGAAAGTGAACAAATGGTGGGAGGGAAGAGTTTGGCGAAACGACGAACATCCACGGCTCAAACAGGTACCGAACTAAGGAGTGGACTGACCCCAGACAACAACAACAATGGTAACAATAATAACGGGTCAAGTCAATGGTCATCCACTCCATCCGAAAGGTAAATAGAGAAAGAGGAAAGGAATAGTGAAGCAGTAAGCGAGTATGGACTGATCCGTTCTTAGATCTGCTACACCTCGTTTTCGACCACTGGAACCGCGACTCAGCGAAGAGCCTGATCATGCGCAAGATGGTCAGACTCCGACACATAATCAACCGTGGACTGATGAAGAACAGGTAAGAAAGGAAAGAGAGAAGGGTATGTGAAACTCAACCTTGCCGTATAGCGTCG
>JNDQ01000856.1:0-30102 GCA_000696995.1 Apophysomyces elegans B7760
ATCACTTAACTTGCGTTTGTTATGACGTTGCAATGACATGCATTACGAATCAGTTATTTAACATTGGGATCAATGTTTGAAATCAATTGAGCAATAAGTTTTGTCGGGAATCGGGTCAAGCATCGCTTTAGTTGACTGGGCTTTGGGCCAAGGTTGGGCCCAACTATAATGGCCCAGCGGGTCATGGGTCTATACTTTGACCCAGCCCAGTGGGCCATGGGCCAATATACTGACCCGGCCCACTTAGACCCGCCCACTTAAGGCCCATCTTAATTAAGGCCCACCCATTTATGACCCGCCCATTTCAAGCTCTAGTTCAAGGCAAAAGAGAATTATGTCATGTGCATCAGACATATAATCAATCTGGCTGTGCAGGCTATTCTTTGTGATGGTCTTGGAATAACAGCCCCAGAGAACACTGAAAGAAATGCCGAAGTTGATGATGAGGAAGGGGAAAAGAATGCAGTTGATGATGTTGGTAAGAGCGCATCCAAAAAGTAGGCGTCAATTGATGTTGATCATTTTTAGGCGGTATTGTTAATCGTCTTCGTCGTGGAATCATCAAAATCCATTCCTCTCCTCAGCGCCGAGCAGAATATAAGTGATATTGTAGCGCCAACTGTCGTATAGCTAGTACAGTATTTTTAGAAAGTAAAGTCGCAGGTGTAGAAAATTTAATGTCACTGTTTTAAAAATATCTGTCGTTCTTTCCAAAAATTGATGTCACGTGCTTAGAAATCAGACGTCATATACTTTGGAAATAAATGTCATAAGGAAATCTTGGCGCTGCTGGGCATATATTAGGCATCCTGTATTTTGCAGGGGTTTCTTCATTACTTCACAATTTCAAACATGAGTGCTCAATTTTTATACAAAGATAGACGAGGAAATGTTGTTGATGAAGAGGGTAGACTAGAGCCCATAGACTACATCGTTGACCAGGAGCAATTTGCTCTTGAGACAATTAGTTCTTATACTAAGTATTTGCAAAAGAAGCCAATGGAGAAATCTTGAACTAACGCGATGCAAGTAGATAAGCCTAGGGATGAGGACTCTCGTATGAGAGAGGCAGTAGAAAAACGTACTTACACTTCTTACACTCCTCAAGACAAGGCCAGATTCTTTAAACTGAAGATTGAGAAGTGTATGAGTACTTCTGCTGCAGTGAAACAATTGGGCATTTATGTTCGTACAGCTCAGAGATAGGTTAAACAGTATGAAGAGTCTCCCAGTAGCATCTTTGGTAGTAGTAAAAAGAAAGGTCGTAGATGCATTCTGACTGAGGAACATATAAAGGCTGTTAACGATTTTATTGATGTTAATCCCTCTGCAGTTGTCGCTGAAGTCACTGAGCATTTAAATGCAGGAAATCTTTTGGTGGTTTTTGGTTAAATTTTGGTTCTGCAAAATAACCAGAAATTCTGGTTGTTTTGGTGAAATGACCAAAAACCACCAGAATTGAAAGTAACCAAAACCACCAAAATCTAACAGAAAACCATCAGAATTTACCCTAAAAACAACCAAAAAACCACCTAATATCACCCAATATACACCCAAAAAACTACCAGGTGTTTTGGTTAAAATGGTCAGAAATGACCAGAATACATCCAAATCACTTGGTATATACTTTTTGGTTTTTTTAATTAATAAATGCTTTATTAACAAATTGCAAATATTGTTCTAAAGAATAAGCTGACTGTGAAAGGCTTATTCTTCAGTGGAAGAGACAATGGACACTATCTCAAAAATTAGAAATTGTTTTTAGAGTACATATATGATCATTACTGCCTGCTGTGTTTTTAGATCATCTAAGCTCTTTGGTACATCGCAGCTTGTATCTGGGAGCGCCCTACAAATAGAAATGTCAATATATGATACGTACATAGTGACAACCTACTACTCACCACTTGTCTCTCATTATGTGTTTCAGCTGCGCTTGACCCACGCTTGCCTCTGGTAACCTGTTTAGCCTCGCTATTGAGTATGTCAGTCATATTTAGCCAGAAAAAAAAGCAAAAAAATTATTACCGGCGTCTGGCCTGCTGAGCTCTGTTGTGCTAGTGTTCACTCACTAAATGCTTGGCAAGCCAGTCATTAACGCAGCAGTCAAATGGAAGGCCAAGGTCAACGCCAGCCTTGTTGACAGCCTAAAACAAGGTTGCCTTGTCAGATCCAGGTAGATCACTCCAGTTAGGAAGTAGAACACCTGAATCTTGGAATGACTTGGCAACCTTGTCACAACTCCATTTGACCCAGCAGTTGATTCTGCGCCGCACGTTATCCACAGTTACCAGAGGTTCATCATGGTCAAGAGAGGTCTCAGAATTGCTATTGGTCTTAAGTTTTGAGAGCTTGTCAGTCTGAAGATACATGCAGATGAAGGCAATGATATCTTCAGCAACAATCGCACATGCCTTGCCTCCATCCATGGGTTTTTTGACTAGTAAATCTTTTTGATGATTAGCCTGGCAACACGTTTCCTCTCTTGTTGCATCATTTTCCACCGTGGCCTTGACATGCTTCAGCTGCTCCAACATCAAGACTTGCAGCTTCTTCAACTCCTGAATCTTGTTGCGAATCGCCTGTTAATCATGTCGAAGTTCATTTAACATGTTCTTGTTATTGACAGCATTGTGGTTGGATTTTTTGGCGTTCATAATAATTGAAGTTCAGTAATAATATATGGTTAATTTGATAGATACTGACACTTACCTTTTATACAGGTTGAAAAGACAACAGAAAAAATTTTTGTCAGCCCTTTTTAATTATTTCAACGCATCATGATATCGTAGATTAAATCTACTAACGAGTCATTTCATAATATAGCCCGGATACGCGTTATATACTCAGTTATACAAGTCACTGTTTCTGTTTATATTCTGAGCTTTGCTTTCAGGATGTTTAGGGTAATTGGGAGGTCTTGTATACGATGAAAGATAATTTTACATAGAGGGATTACATATACTACAGGGCAAAGTCTTTATGGAATTATCTCTGTTTTGCAACGTTCTAAATTTAGTAATACCTGGTGTCTGTATATAGTTGACTTGTTGCACAGATCGCAAGATGCATACCTGAGCTTAAACTACAACAAATATACCAGAATCACATGTTGAAAAGAATGCGATACGCCTCCAAAAACAAAACACAAAGTGAGATACTGTCACGTACTTGGTTTGAAACACACGCGATATGATTTTTTTCCAAAACTAAAACCGCTACAACATAAATACTGTAAGAGTATATGAAATTTTTCAAGCGGGGTCAGGACTTGGGTCACCTGCTAAATTGTGACCGGACTGAAATACCGGCACATATGTAAAACGAGGCGTCGCCCTCTCCTACCCCCAAAAAATCCCCAGTCCTGAAATTTTGGTTGAGCCAGGCACAGCACCCAACACACACACGCACCCCCCCACGCACAGGCATACACTCTTAATTTCTCTCCCAATTCTCTCTCTCTCTCGCTCTCTATTTTTGTGTCACTTAAGATAAGGTTATGCATATCAGATTTCTTTATTAAAAGAAAAAAAAATGAAAAGAGAAAGGGAAAGGGAAAGGGAAAGGGAAAGGGAAAGGAAACGCAACAACTGAAAATATATAAGCAGACAAATGGGAGATGGATGAATGATAAAGTAAGCTTTATTTACCATTATTGTCATCTTAATCTTCTTGCTTGGGGAAAAAGACAGTAATAATAGAAGGAAGGGAATTAAAAACCAGAGAAAAGAGTTATAGATTGAATTCGAACTAATATTTTTGTTTAAATGAAGGTATCTCTCTACTTCGCGCTCAGTTGATTCTATGGCATAGCATTCCTCCTAAACATGCCTATTGCTTGTGTGTGAAATGAAAGATTTTCAACTTGCGTTGCAGCTCTCACTAAACGCATGGTGAAACCAAATTAAAGCATTGAATTCCTACCTTCCGTCGCATAGATCTGACACTGCTAAGCTAAGGTGCTAGATGTTTTGAAAGCCCTTTTCAGAACCAACAGTTTTTTGCATAGTATCACAGTTTTACATAATCCAAACATCTGGCTTTCAAAGAACCATGGATCTCGCCCTATTTGGTTCTTTGGACTTAGGTGAAACTACCTAGTTAAGCGTACATTTTTATAACATACATAAGACATTGTATCAATGGCCCGGTTCTATGAGTGAACCGCATATTTTTCCCACCAACTCCCTGTTCTCTATATAAAGATGCTAAGTATGTTGGTTTTTACTTCTTTTCCTCAAAGCTTTTGACAGGTAAATCCACGAAAGGCCAGTGCAGCATCACATATCAAATGTTTCAAAGACTATCCTCCAACGGCAGTGCCTTTGAAGCATGTACCCCAGATCATCATCATCAGCAGCAGCAGCAGCAGGAGCAGGAGAAGGAGGAGGAGGAGGAGGAGGAGGAGGAGGAGGAGGAGGTCGCCCCTCTACCAGTTGCAACCAGTAGCACTGCCGCCACTGATCCTGAGTTGGAGCAGTCAATCCAAAATTGTACACGAGATCATGAAGTTGTTGTGCGTGCATTGAGCTTGAAGAAGGAGATGCAGAGCGCTAGTACCAAAGCGCAGTATGAACTGAAACAAAAGCAATTCATGGTAACGTACTTGCTATTTTGTTCTTTATTTAACTGTAGAATGCCTTGCTTACTGGTTGCCTTATAGGCCTATTGTAAGGCTTGAAATGGGCAGGCCTTAACCAGTCAGGTCATAACTGGGCTGGGTCAGGATATTGACCCATGGCCCGCTGGGCTGGGCCAAGGTGTTAACCCGGAGACCGGCACACTAGGCCTATCACGCTAAGATGGGCCCATTGACCTGTGGGCCAAGTCAGGCGGGCCATATCAGGTGGGTCAATTTTATCGCCCAGAACCTAGCCCACTAAGGCCTGATCGGCAGATGTCTGATCAGGCTGGGTCAAATTCCAAGCCCTAGCCTATTGTAGGGATCAGCAGTACACAGATGGCCACATTGTGACTGAGGCAAAACTGATTTGATTTCTGGAAGAAGTGGTTTCCATAAGAGGAAATCAAAAACGCAAACCAACTGATGGTAGGCCTTACCAACTTGGACGTTCTGCGTGGGATTCATACGTGAAAGCCATTTGCGATCTTTATTTCACCCAAAAAGCCTTAAAACTAAACTCACACCCCCATCCTTGTAGAGAGGCCCTAAAGACGTGGCTCCAAAGCAAGATCAGCCATGAATCAACTAGAAAAAAAACCAATTATATTGACCGTGATATTGGGACGATCCAGGATGGTTATATGTCTGAGGAGCTGCTGAACATGTCTATGTACTACCTTCGTGCCAATACCGAGGCTGATACACGCAACTGTATGACATTTCTGTTGCAGCACATGATGTTGCTGCGTGGAGAGTCCACGTGAGCTCTGGAGCTGGCAGACTTGTTCTTTCTTGACTTTAAGGAGGAAGGTTATAGCAAGTGCCCAGCTTTGGTTGCTCTCTTAACGCAAGGCAAAACCAACCGAACCAACCAGAATGACTATGCCGCCTGCATCTGACACAAAGATGTTCGTTTGTGCGCCTTTGGTGGTCTCACGCTCTATTTTTTCTTTCACTGGCATGTTGCAGGCGAACCGTTTCCCTCCCTCTCCAGGAACCAAGATTGGTTTGACATAAAAGTAGCAAAAGGTAAGGAGAAAAAATAAATCCAGTTAGCGCATCGATCCATGGACCACTAAAAGTCAGCGACAGGTAGATTTCCTACCAAAGAAATCACATACAATGCTCAGCTTGCCGCCATCAACTGGGCATTTGAGGCATGCCACATACGCAGCAAAAAGAAGACGCATGCTGGCCGTGGCTCAGGCGCCCGGTATGCAGAGGAAAACGGAGCCAAAATTGACGACGTCAGGCGTCATGGAAGGTGGAGCAACGATGTGATGGAGACCTGGTACCTCACTGCATTGCCTCGTGGGGCCATCCAAGTCATGGCTGGCTTCCCGGCAAGCCGAGGGCAGTACTGGCTGCCTCGCTCCTCCTTAGAACTGCCAGCGGCATTGACTGCGCGCATTTTTCCTGAGGTGGATGGCTGGCTGGACAGGGTAGAAGCAGGACGAGAAGCAGAGCTGACCATATGTGCCCAAGGGTTCCTTCGGCTGTTGCAGGTGATGAGGACGGTGCTGGTGCAAGACGTCGCATGCCTTCAGCACTTGGTACCTAACCATGCCATATTCAACCATGACATCTTCCAGTCACTGGAATTTATTTCATTCTCGGATAACCTTCAACACTATACCCATACTGAAAATACCCCAGCTGATTTGCAGTTAGCAACCGTTATACCTGATGTGAGCTGCCAGCTGGATGCAATATACTACCAAAACGAGGTCCACTATGACATCTTGCGCACCTGTTTGGATACGTCTATCAAAAGTTTGAAAAAGACCGTTGATTCCCTGGTGGATGGGACGGCCGCCTTCAGGCTGGTTCCTGTTGGCGTCTCCCCGGGACCCTCCATGCATGCAACAACATCAGCAGCAGCAGCAGCAGCAGCAGAACCACAGCCGCAAATACAGCTGCAGACTGAGGAACCATGCCCTGATGATTCCATTCCAATTGAGTATGAGTTTGCAAAACTTACCACAGTGCCAAATGTTTGGAAGGAGTGGAAGTTGGGGATGGGAGGCCAGCCGCCCATAGAAGAGCTGGAAAAAAAGTTCAAAGCGAGGTGGCGCAAGACAGACAAGGCGCGTCAAGCCTTCCATCGCCATAAGTTCTTGATTACCGAAATTTACTGTCTTGTCTCATCCAAGGAAGCCCCAGATGAACAGGGAGCGGTGGACCTCTTGGAGCGGAAGCGGCGGGCGCAGCAAGTGTCCGTAGATAAGTTTATAAAAAACATGAAAAAAGCAAAAAAGCAGCACTTAACGTCCACTTAAGTGGATAGTAATAATTGTCTTTTCTTATCTTTTCCTTTATTTTATTTTATTTTATTTTATTTTATTTAGTTTACTTTATTTTTCTCTTTCTCATTCCTATTTTCCTTTCTTTTTATTATCTTGTCTTTTCCAGTTTTGTTTTTATTAGCGTGTCTTTTTTTATTATATATCTTTTGATCAATCAATAAGTTAGAGAATAAAAGAAAACAATTTTAAGTAAAACCGAAATCCAATCCAATATATTTTTCCAGTTGTGAATGGCTATTAGTTGTACTCATCCAAAAGAAAAAAAGGAGGAGGAAGAAGAAAAGAAAAAAAAATTTAACTAAAGAGGGGAGGGAACAGTTGTGAAAGAGGAAGAGGCAGAGGGGATGTGAAAGGAAGATCCATAGGTTGTAAAAAAAAAAAGAAATGGTTGAAGTTTAGGCTATTTAAACACTATTTAACACTTATTAGTTAAAAAGTCGTTAGACCATATGTATGAAAATGCCCATGACATGGTCAGCATGGAGGCATGGAACATGATGGGGACACTGACCATGGTTTAGCCGAAAACACTTTTACTACTACTACGACTAACTACCGGCCCTCCCCCTTCCCCACGCCTGCTGGACGTCTCGTCCCCCCCTCCCTGGTTGTGACCCAAACTTCGTTATACCAGCGGTATAACCAAGTCGGTTGGCTGTGGACACGGCAAATACCTCAGGTATAGGCTGTGACCCGCTCAGTGACCCAGCCAGCCAAAAATTTGTGACCCTGTGACCTGCATTTGTTATATTGTGAAGGTATTTTTTTGCCCTAAGCTCTGACTCAGACTTGAGACTCAGTGAAATTCAAGCAGAGTGAGTCTCATGGGGAAAATATCAAATCTGGAGAAAATTTTCAATTTCCGCCTGCTCTGTACCTTAAGAGTTTATGCATTTTGGACATGTAAAGTAGTAAATTAGCTGCATCAATTCGTTGTCAAATAGCTATATATAAAGTATAAAAAGGTTTATTATTGTATTCTTTTATACTATAAGCTACGTTCTGTTAGCAAAGGCTAATTATATGATTGCTATATCAGTAGTTGTTAGTGATTCATAGCTGATCAGTTTAACTAAGATTGCTTCTCATACTTATTTCTTAAGTAAACATTCGAGATGCAGGATATCTAATGGCGTTTCTTTTAAGAAGAGTATTTTATTTGTTTTCGAAATTTATTTAAAGATAGTTTCATTGCTACCCTTGTCTGCTCTAGTCGTCTAGCCGCTTCTTCACATAATGTACGATTTCTCTTGGCTGATTCTTCAATAAGTTTATATAGCTCTTTCTGTCTGCTAAAAAAGCGAGACTCTTTCCTTGACCCTTGCCAAGAAGTGCCATAGTTGTCTTTTAAAGACTTCACAGACAGACAACCAGGCAGACCAATGCTGTACTCTCGCCAGACATCAGTTACAGTTATGATATCTCTGTTCATCTCATATAAAGGTAATACTGAGGTAGTGCTTGAACTTTGTAGAGACAGGAATTAGTCGTTGTTGGTTACTGAGGCCAGGGATGTTGACTGCAGGGCAGAGGGTGAATCTCAGTTAAAACAGGCATTTCCCATAGCAAAAAAGTTGGAGAAGTTCTAGTTAACCTTCTGAAGTTCAGCTGCATAGGAAGCCTGCATCGCATGGATTGAAGAGGAGAGAGATTCAAAGCCGGAAGTCATGGTAGAAACCAGTTCAGGCATGGCCAACTGAACCCTCTGGCTGGCGGAGAAGAGCTCATGGTTTTCTTTAAAGGAAGCAAGTACTTACTGTTCAAACTGCTTATAGAGCTCTGTTGCAAACACCTCACACGTCCAAAGGTAATAGGAGGGATATTTCTTCCTTAAGACCACAGAGTCCTACGAAGATTGGCATATCAGTAAGATGAATAACATTTAGTGTTGTTTTATTGATTACATGAAGAAATACCACTCGCAAGCAGGACAGCAGGTCCAAAAAGTTTGGTCCTGCGATGTTCTGTTGTACTCCATTGTTGGTGTTGAATTTTTCTTTCCAGAACTCAACGTGCGGGAACACCATGACTTGCAGATCTATGGGAGGGACTACAATAGCATGCGACAAAAAGTAATTGCCTTGGTGAGGAGGAAAGCCTGCCAAACTCTTCATCGCCTCAACTGGCAAACTTGAGATGTAGCAGCCGACCATGCGATCTGTTCTCTATCTGCCCACCAGTCTCTGTTGATCACTTGAAACGTTTTCCTGGGCAATCATGTTTAATGCGCTCTTTCGGTTAGCATGCATCACTTTGGAGGTATGGATGCTGAGTTTTTTGAATGCTGAGGTATACACCTTATGCTGAGCCTTGTAGGTAATAGGCGTAAATCTATCCTCATCCTTGAAAACAAAGGTTTTGTACCAGTTTTCCCAAGACATAAAGTTAGGAAAAGGCTCATTCTTGTAATGAAATCTAAAGAAGAAGTACAAGACAAGAGCACCAACAGAGCACAGCTCAGCGTTATGATGGCAAATTGATGAGCCATATTCAATCTTGCCATGCTGATTTGTCTTGCCAAATGTAATAGTAGCCACCAAAGCAATACACTCAGAAACACCTTGATTGTCAAGTACCAGTGAGAACAGATCGGCAAACTGCATCCCAAGGGCAGTTTGGCTACAGCAGAGCATGGCGTGGCTAATAAGGAAACAGAGTCTGTCTCTGCACCTAGTGGTATTGTTCTTCTCAGTTAAGAAGTGACGACTGACTTTCTCCAGTTCCTGTTTGGTGTATCCATTGTTTAGGGTGTTTTTTCCTCAATCTTCATAGTTTTGTCTCTTTGTCCTAACTTTTTCCTTTTCAAGAGTGTCAAGAAAGGTTCTAACAAGCGGTCCTCTTACTGGTCCATGAGAATTCAAGCCAAGTGCCTTCTGCTGATTGTAGATATCCATAACAGCTTTGACGTAGCTGTCGTATCCATAGCTATAATGGATACTCTCAGTACTCCGGTTATGTCTAAATAGGGAAGATGGACTTTAAACACGGACTTATATAATACGGGATTAAGCAATCTTAACTCAGTTCCTTAATATAATGAACAATGCCAAGCTTCTATGATCCGCTATGGAGAAGTCTCTCCATTATAGAAGGCAATTACAAAGCACAGTCCATAATCACAGTCTTGTCCATCTAGACCCACAGACATTTTAGTATAAAAGAGTAATGTTTTTATTTGAATAAAGATCATCCTACATTGAGTCTCGCGTATATTGCTTGTTTTTTTTTTCTCATCAGATAAAACATTACAGTAGCCAAGAATAGACTTCTTGCCCAAAGGGATTGGAGTGCCATCTTCGTTTTTTCTAAGCTTTTAGCCGCGTTTCATGATATGCTCTACAAGGAAATAACTCAGCTTCTGGTCAGTGACAATTTCTCTATCGCCAAATCGCTGTTGGAGGCACCATTCCTGAAGCAAACAATGCACGTTTAAGTTCCGAGTATTCCATATTGGTCTTATATTTGGAATTACCTTCCACTCTTGTTGCTTAGTAGAATAAGCCTTAAGGGTATTCACAGGATGATGAACCATGCTTTGAGCAATAATCATTTGGCTGCTGTAATGCATTGCAGCATTATTGTCAATCATACGTTGAAGACCTTCATTGTTGACAACAGAGTGGGCGTTCATTTGGTTGTTCATTTTATAAGTGAAGAGAGCTCTATATGAGGCATATTTAGGTTGTGTTATATGAAAGAGATGTAAAAGCTGTTATGACTTACATTTGTTTCAAAATAGTCGACAGTGAATGAAGAAGAATGCATCTCTTTTTGCAGTCTTTATATATTCATGCTCACTCCAGTTGACTGGTCTTGAAAGCTTTGTCATCCGATGTCATTCTTACTATATCAAGACAGAAAGGCATCTTGGCAAAATTGGCCTTTGCAAGGAAGACAAGCTTTTTAAGAGATATTTGTAATTTCATAGGCCTTTTTACTATATCAGGAGGGGAAAGTGATCTTGGCAGAAAGCAAAGTCTTTTTGTGCCTGATCTTTTTATTACCATATTAAGATAGCGAGGTGATCTTGGCAGGAAGTATAGGGCTTTATTGGCTGAAAATGAGACTCAACCGTATGAGACCCAGATGAGTCTCAGAGGGGAAATACCAAGGTATTTTCAAAGGTATTTCTCACATTTTAGCAGGGAGACAAAAAATACTTTTTCAAAAAGGAAATTTGCCAAGAAGATTGCAACTCCAAAGGGGAAAATTTTTGAGTCCCAGTTGAGTCTCGCAGTTCAGATACTGTATGTCGTTATACACCTTAATAGCGGGACTACAATACAGTTTCCCAATTTGGTATATGGATCATCGTATTTTGCATGCAATGTAGCTCTCTCCTTTACGCAGTATAAAGACGATCAGACCATCTTACTACATACATCATATATCAAACTAAGTGTACAGTTTAATCTATGTAAGGTAGTTCTTTCCCTTTTTCTTTACATCTCTCTATCCTCATAGATCTACACTGCATCTATAGAGACAACACATAGAACAACACATTACACAACGCATACACTTACATTTAGAGACAACATATAAATAGTCGTGAAAACACAATGATAATAAAAACAATCTCAACTCAGTCTCAAAGGATTCTATTGTCCGATTTTCTTTTATCTCATTTGTCTCTAACACATACAACACCAACAACTTGCAAGAAAAAGAGTTAATCTTAGACGTAAAGACAAGATGGAATTCTACCTTGCAAATGCTGTGACGAGCATATAAACAGCAAGACGCTTACAACATTATATGCCGCGCCAACAAGGAGCTTCTGAATTTGCACTGTCTTCTGAAGAGTGGTCAAGCGTCCATGAGCTACAGATATTGCTTTCAGGTTTCGACCAGTTCACTCCCTTGCTCTCTGCTTCAAAATATCCATCGATTAACACCACTGTCCTTGCATACAACTGGCTTTTTGATCATATCGATAACTATCAAAAGGAGAAGATTAAGTTAAATGGAAAAAAGAAAGACAAGCGAACCTTATACTTACCATTTATCATTCATTCTAGTCCTTTCCAGCCATTGCAATTGCTGCCGACAGTGGTTATAACAAGCTGAAGAAATACTACAGTCAAACAATGACCGCACTATATTCAGTTGCTACTGCCTTAGATCCGCGCATGAAATACAAATGGTGTTCTGAAATCCAATGGCCATCTGATTGGATCAAAGAAGCGAAAGATGCCGTTGAATAAACGTGGACGCAAGAATTCAAGCCAATGGCGGACAGAGCAGCAGTATGCCAACAGACTCCAGCACTGCAACTGTTCAGACCAAGAGCACCAAGGGATCAGTTGAATGATTACATTGCTGAACCAATTGCAGAAGAGGACACTGACGTTCTGCAGTACTGGAAAAGCTGCACTGTACAATGGAAAGAGTTGTCGCAAATGGCGTTTCAATACCTTGCTGTTCCAGCTTCGTCAGTTCCCTCTGAGCGATGCTTTTCTCACGCGAAGTTTTTCATTCCTTCTGAGTGCAATCGTTTGTTGCCAGAGTTTTTGAAGCAATTGGTGTTGTTAGATTCGTGGATGAAAGAACTGCAGTAGCGTTTTTTTAGACGGCAAATAAAAAATAGTGTTTTTGCCTTTTCTCTGACTTTATAGCTTTTTTACTTATACAGTGCTTTAACCTGTCAGAATTTTTTTAATATTGGCATAACAACACTTCAGCTTTCCACAATCTTTATATGCCCTAACTCACGTATTGCGTTTCGCTTCCATAGACATTGCTGCTTCAACCTCCCATATAAAGACCTTAGAATCTGGCAGCCATTCGCTTTATAAATAAAACTTGCAGATTTGATCACAACCGAGATTATCTTATCCTTGTTTTCTTCCGTTTGAACAGCATCTAACTTTGACCATTCCCAGCCATACTATAACCGTTTGCGAATTTGTTACAATCAGCTTTCTTTTACTTGCTGCTTAAAAATGACAGTTCTAATACACACTCTTCTATAATAACCCAACAGGCTTTGGCCTTGTAGCTTCACTTTTGATCTTATAATTATCTAGACTGCGTCTATACTTCCATTATTGTTGCTTAATCCGTTAATCCAATCTGTAATCCGTTTTTGAAAGACGGATCAAATATGGATGAGGGCTTGATCTGATCCGCATCCAATTTTAATGATCCCTAGCAGAGCACGACAAGCTAGTCTTAGAAATGAAGCATGGCTTAGAAGAGCTAACCACATTCGATGATTCCACTCCATCAACTTCTGGATGAGAGTACATTTTCCAAATAGAAAACCATAAAGAGACATAAATATTGTTAGATCTAAGTATATAGTAAACTCATCCTTCTGGGAAAAACAAAGGAGTAAACAAAGTGAAAAAGGGAAACACACTTTATTTTTTTTTGATCATAAAAGGCGGCAGAGAGGGCAATACATAACTTTATTCACATGATTGCCCTCATTCGAGCATTTGGCCGGCAAGCAAACTTTTCAAGAGTGGCCCGGTTATCCAAGATCCTAGACACTGGAAGCATGTCGATCTCTAATTTATACGGCCACTGATCAACGAAGATATATTTGACTTTTTTAAAGTGTATAGTCATGGATAAATAAAAAAATTAACATGAAGCATAAGAAATTGCATTTCGTGGATGGGAAGAAACTTACTTTAAGAACACTATAATATCGTCTATATTTGTTGAGAGACTGGCGTAATCTAATATCACCAAGATTACTGGTCGGCGAGATTTCTCTAATGCTTTTAGCAAGTCTATAAAAAAATCGAATATAAAGATTATATTTACGGTCGAGTAATACCTTGGGTGTTTCCTTGTGCAAGCTGTACCTCACAATCCCTGTCTCAGTCCATTATGGGTGAGGAGGCTTTGGACACCCAAGACACAACACCTTGGATACTAGGGATCGTTCGCGCAGCTTGTTCTGCATCATATTTAACAAGCGTGTCCTGGTTTGTTCATTCACAGTTCCGTCAGGGCTTTTGCGACAATAACCAATCACTGAGTAACTCCTCTTATAGTCATGTATCTTTTTATGATACTTTAGAAGATACTCTTTTATCGCGGAGATTAGTTTAGCTATTCAAAAACTGGTCAGTATCAGCATCTATGACATCTCCAATTCTCTCTGTTTTCTTACTTTGATGTACTGAATGTAAAACCAAGAGATGAAAGAGGCGGACACCATTGCGCCTATGCTGTTCAGCACCTAAAAATACGAGGTTGTTTACTGCAGCAAAGAAGTTGAATACGCTAGCATTCATATCTTGAATAGCACTGCAAATGGAGGACAGACGGGCTTGGACTTCAGACGATGACAGAAGAGCTGTGTCATATAAGTCTTGAGACAGCATTGAATCATAAGGATGACATACTTCATTAGCAAATGAGATTGCCTCTGCATGATTCACTGGTAAAGAAAAAAATAAGTTGAACAACCCAAACATCGTTTTGAACATTAGCTTACAATTGCCAGGTTGTAAGGATGGATTCATGGTTTCCTCCATCTCTTTATTATTGTACAGGTTAAACTTGTCGGGCGAACCATGAATATGTAGCTTGGTTGCAGTAACCGGCATAAGAGGATCAGATAAATAACATAACTCATGTTCAGCAGCTAGAACTTCTTCAAATTTTGCCTTGCAAATTCGTTACATTTTCAGAACTGAATGGCAAACTATAATATATACACAGAGCTCTTTCTTTGCTGATAATCATGGGGAGATAGGAAAAAATGAAAAGTAACTATTTAGACAGAAGTCACAAATTGAACAAGAGGTGTAGAAAAGTAGGGATTAACAGAAAGATGGAGAAAGAAGAAGCATCTGCTGCCCTACTTTACCCTCCTTCCTTCTTTGTGTTTTCATACCAAATTTAGGAAGCATCTGAGGATGACGACTCGAGTTGTCAATTCATGATTCGAATCAAACTTTACATAGGTCAAAAAGTTTTTACTTTAACCATTATTTTTCATTCTCAGTAACTGTATTATGAGAAGAAAAAATAGGAACGAAGTTGTACATTTATTCTCTTAGACAGGAAGAGAAGTACAGCCCTTACGGCCATTGTCTCCCCACTTTATTCGACGTGTATCAGCAACTTCTTTTTTCTTGAATGCAATTTACATTGAATACTATGCAGCTTTACAAGTCGGGAGATATTGTGTGCAAATGGTTTCCGAAAAGATACGTATTAAATCCAATTCGTACAGACGATAGCTTTTCTTTGTAGTACTGTAAGTCGTTCATGTCGGGCCAACATTACACACTAGAAAAAAAGATTTGCCTCAGGCCCAAACTATTCGAGCGCCATTATGATAAAATATGCATTTCTGTATTGACCCTATTAAATATGACGTTGACAGTCCTGGATTTTGCAAAGTTGTCTGACTTTAGCAATTGCACCTTTTCCTCAACTAGCTAATTTTTTATATCAGGAATCTACAACTTAGAATAATCTCTTTGTCTCTGCAATCGTAATTTTGGAGGAAGTTGAGAATATGCAGAAGTTGTTCCAGTTGTTCTAACAACTCATTCGCCTGTACTGCCTGCTCATTGGTCAAGTGCAGTTGATTGTTGTGAAGAAGATTGGCAATATCATGACTCTTGGCTAGATTTGTAACATGAATCGACATTGAGCTTTCTTCAATAACTTCCACTGAAGTAGGACTTGAAATGGGCGGGCCTTAACTGGTCAGGTCATAACTGGGCCAGGTCAGGATATTGACCCATGGCCCGCTGGGCTGGGCTAAGATCTTAACCTGGAACCCGGCACACTAGGCCTATCACACTAAGGTGGGCCCATTGACCCATGGGCCAACTCAGGCGGGCCATATCAGGCAGGCCAATTTTATGGCCCAGAACCCGGCCCAGTAAGTCCCATCCAGCAGAAATCTGGTCGGGCCACGTCAAATTCTGAGCCCTACACTGAAGTGACTTGTAGAGAGGAAGGCACAGAAGCAATAGGGCCAATGTCAGTTACAGATTTGTTTGAAGCTGTTATTGACTACTAGATTAGGATCGTAGTAGAGGATAATAGGACTGTAAGTTCAGGGTCAAGATTGATACAGCTGAAAAAGAGTTCTTCTTTATTTTTTTTTAAGCACAGACTATTAAATAGCTGGCTTGTAATCTTACTTCTACTTCTACTCTTGGTTAAGTCTATAACAGAAGCAGATGATGCCACAGAAGATGTCAAGGCCACTGTTGGTTCCAGTTCTTAGTTTCTGGCTAATTTGCATGTCAAAAAACATATGTGTATGAGTATGCTTGAAGCCTTACTTTGTGCAGCTTTCAGATCTTTGTTGTGAAGATGAAGCAGAAACATCTGCTTGCAGGCTATTTGTTTCCATTGAAAATTGTAGCATTCACAGTTGCATATAATGCGTTCAGAAACATTTATCTTGTAGGCTATAATATCATTGGAAAAAGACTCGACCATAAATGTCTTATCACTTTCCTTTTAAATCATATCCTCAAGATCAGCTGTATGACTTTCGGCTATGAGGTTACGCTTTCATCTTTCTCTTTCAGCTGGCCCCATTCGTTATATTCTAAGTTTGATTTGCTCTACTTCGGCTCCACCGTTTCAACAAGGATAAAGATTAAAACGATCTAATCTGCGATTTCATTTTCTTTCCAAGTATATGCTTTTCAACTAATTATGCCAGCTTTCAATATAATTGTTGGTTCCCATGTTGGTATGAAGGAAAGGCTGGCAGTCCATTTCTCATATGCGTTGTTGTTAAACCATTGATAGTGGAAGTAGTTATTGAATTCTGAATATGGCTCCATTAAGCTTTATAAGCAGAAGCTTATCTTTGCCAGAGAAGTTCGTCCTAAGTCTTTCAAAAAAGATAGCCAGTGAGAAAGTATATACATTGACTGATCCTTTCTAAACAGATAGACGACTAGGACACCCAGTAAGGCTCGCAATGGTCAGTATGGGACAGTATGGGCCGGTCTGTCATATTTCGACATATACACAGACCAATAAAACGTCTTCACATTACCCAAAGCAGTAATTAAAAGAAGAATAAAGCGGAGATCGTAAAAAAGACATCTTCTTGAACCTGAAGTCGATCTGACACAATAACAGTCTGAAACCTGTTGAATAAAGACATAGTCCAGACTCAGGAACTCAGAGATAACCTCTTTACCATGACTAAACGAAAATCTACCATTGACTATCCCAATGAAAAACACTTTTCTTCGTCATGAACATGTTTACTGATTGGTTTATTATCTGTGTCAAAGAAACTACGATCTAATAACCACTCATAGTATAAATAAGACTTGGAATCTAATCTTAATAAAAAAAACTTTTTTCTTGAGTCTTAAGAATTTATTCTTGTTATCCATTTTTTATCTTAAATTTCCCTCAGATTCCACACGGTCCAAGGTAGGTGGACTGAAACCGTCAGTTATTATTAGTCTTACAGTATTCGGGACAGTCTATAATCAGGACGGTGTAAAGTCTCAAAAAAAATCCTTATTCCCCTGATCAACGCACAAGTACTATTGGTATCACTATGGGAAATGTGGGTTTCTTCTGGTCTGTATCAGTTTCTATTGAGCTATTTCTGGTTCCTGATGTACTATTTTCTATAAAGTATAAAATAGTCCATTGGGAACCAACGTTACATTCTGCAGCAGACTCTGAAATTTTGGTTCCTGATGTACTATTTCTTTACTTAATGAAAAGCAGTACATCAGGAACCACTTCCCATAGTGTATATAACTATTAGTACACAACATTTTCGATATTTTTCTTTTCTCTTCATTTCTTTTTTTTCTTTCTCTTTTTCTCTTTCTTTTCTCTCTCTCTCTCTCTTTAGGTAACCTACTTGGATAAGCCGATTCATTTGACTAACAACAAACTTTATCTGAAACTTCACAAGATGTACTGACTTCAGCCAAGACCATTTAGTGTTACCTTGTTCTCTTTTTGTTCATTTATTTCTTTTATTCTTTTATTCTTTTATTCTTTTTCTTATCCGATTATCCTTTGAAATTTAGTATAAATAACCCTAATCAATGTTAAATAAACGACAGGTTTTTCATTTCAAATCTTTCTGTTTGATTGAAATCTTTTAAGAGAAAACATTCTCTAAAAAGAAGCAGCTTTATTTTATCTATTGTGACTATACTGCGCCTTCGTTGGTTTTATCAAGCAACCATTGATAACCTGAATCCAATCGATTTATATTTCTTTTTTTTTATTTTGATTCTATTTACTCTACAAGAACTTACCGACCATCTGATTTATCTGATCTAAGCAAGAGATCATTGTCAAGACTCTATCAAGAACTCCGATTCCCTGAACCTTATCTCTGTTATCCTATATTTGGTTATCATTGATCAACCGATCAATTGACTTATATTGTCAAGCCTTTGGCCCAACCGTTTCTTTCAAACAAATTCAAGTTATCTCTTAGTCTTAGTGTTAGACTTTAACCCACACCTGGTGCTCACTTATTCTCAAAAACACACAATAATGAATTATTATTCTACTGTCAAGATCCTACCCAAAATCATGCTGTAACAATGGTCCAAGGTCAGATACTGAGATCCCTGGAAGGACCGTTGGGAGGACCGTCGGTCTATGCTACGCCTTTTACATGACATCACACACAATATTACTTACAGACATTCAAAATAAATATTTCTCTTTACTCCAATAAGTGCGGTTATACAAGTATACAAGAGCTTCGTTGCTTGCAAGATTTTCAGTTTCAGTATGATTCACATTACAGATTAAGAGAAGCAGTTTATATAATAAGAAAGGTAAAACGCAATGCATCGTTTATTAACTGCTAATTCAACACTAGGTTTATTTCAGAGAATACTGTATATTTAGGGCTTGAAATGGGCGGGTCATAAATGGGTGGGCCTTAAATGGGATGGGCCACTTTGTCCACCCGTGGCGCGCTGGGCAACCATATCTGGGCCATATCTTGAACCGATGCCGGTGGTTCGGTCATATATGGGCCGAACCCAGGGTTACGCCGGCTCAGTTACAAGCCCTAGCAAGAGCTTATGGAAATTTTATTAGGAACTTTCGGGAGACGGCTTTTTGCGGCCCGCAGCTGTTGTCCGGTGACAGGCTCAAACTTATCCGGTCGAGATTTAAAATTGATCGAGTCACATATGGCCCCAAGAGTTGTAAGAAACGTTTATACTTTGTATAGCCCGTTAATGTCTCGGGTACTCTATCAGTTGTTAGGATACTACCTGTGCTTTATTCCTCCGCTTCTTGATATTCTTTCTCACTCATGTATCAAGCGGCGTTTGTTTTATCATCACGGCGCTCGAATAGTTTGGGGGAGTGCTCGAGAGGAGTGCCCGAGGCAATTCCCCTAGAAAATGCACTAGAAATGGGTTCATTGGTGTGACGTCGCGCTAATTGGCTTTTCTAGTGCGTATTCCCGTGCGTGTAGTGTTGGTCCTCCATTCCACAGACTGCCTGTTCTAAGCAAAAGCGGAATTCAACTAACCACATAATATTAGATTGTTTTGCTAGAAAGAAGTTATGACAGCCAACATGCATGCATCCTTAGCTGAAGTATGTGATATACTTTCTTGATCCCAAGTTTGATACGCGATTCAGCTAGTAACAGCATTGGAACCTGCGATCAAGACCAGCGACTCAGGACAGGTCAAACATAACAAACACAACGTTTTATGCTCATGTCATTCTTTCTGTAGCCTAGGGTTTATTGTGAAAACATTTTTGATGTTCCTCGAGCAGAATTATGCACCATGCTGACAACGTTACGAAATGTATTCTGGTCACATTCTATAACGCCTGATAGCCGGGAAGAACCCGTGAATCGAGCGATTCCAACTAAAGCGATATCATCACCAGCCTCTGTTCCTAATCGCGCGATCGAATTGCCGCAAACAACCGAACCAGATAAAGAAACGTCATTAGCAATACCTGCACAGCCGTCTACAACAAAACGTCCTGGAAGGAAAACAACTGGCTTATGGCCATTCAAGCTATCAATGATGCGCCAAATGAAAATGGATCCTGCACGTGAGTTTTTCGTTTTGCTTAAAAATATACTCATTGAACTAATCAATAAAAAAAAAAGGCTATAATGAACAGGAAATCTTGGCTAGCTTGGCCAAAGCTAATTGGTCTCCCGCCGAGAAACGCCATTTGGCACGGTATCTTCTGCCAGTCGCTGTCGCCATGCGACGACAAGCTGTTGCACATGCTCTACAGCGATGGTTATGTAAGAAAGGATAAAGCTATAATCCAGTGATACGTAGTGGCACGTTCTAGAACTATTGGAATTAAGAGATTAAATAACGTGGTTATATCATAGAAACTATGGGTATTAGAAAAATATCTCGCTTTTATACCAATTTCCTTGCAGACAATTCTGAGTTAAGCTTTCTTAAGTGCGCTTTGGCCACTTTTACTCTTGCATACCTAGGAACAAGTAACAGTGCGTACCTCATTATATTGCAGCTGCCTACCTTCTCGTGTTTTCAGAGCAATGTAGCTGATCCGTACAATAGCATAAAGACGTGATAGCTGGACCCTTAAAATGATTTGATAGAATTACAATGTTGGATTGGCTAGAGGTCAAATAGCAGGTTGTTACCATCAAATGGCTGAATTGTAGATCAGTAAATAGTCCTAGAGTCCAATAAAAAGGGAGATAGATTCTCGGTAAAAACCAAATGAGTTGCAGGTAAAGGCCATGCATACTCTCTGAAATTTATTTGGCATGATACGATAACATGAAGAAGCCAAATGAATGGGCCGATCTTGTCCGTATGTATGGCTAATGAGTGTTAATTGCGACTAGCCTAACTCTGACTCCTCACATCAACTGTGTCAAGAGAATGGAGCATGCTGAATTTTGTGCATAACTGGCATGTTCAGTAAATGCCGATTTATGAAATTGGACATGCAGTAATTAGATGTACAAGGATAATGATAGCAAGCATTGTTTGCTTATTTTCAGGTGTATATGTCAGAGTAAGTTAGGTTTCTTCATTAGCTTTTAATACCATATTTTTCAGAAACTTTTGCAACACGTGTCGCATCCGCGTTGGCGTCATTTTGGGAGAGTATTTCTGCATACGATAGTCTAGACATCGGGTAACGATTTCCTTACGTAACAAAGGCCTATGATACACTTCTGCCCCTGGTTGCAACTCTTCCATGACGTTTTCTCCGCTAAAGTCTCTCTTTGGCAACATATTTGACATTACAGGCCGGCTATAACAAAAGGATGGCGACATCCAATCGGTAACCGGGCTCTTTCTGGTAGAAGTAGAGTACCATGACGGCGACATGGGCGTATTTGGCCCAGTGGCATGCGTGGATGATGGCTCAGATGTTGATCTAGGTAATGGTGTGAGTACGGAAGACTCCTGGCAAGGAGCTGTATTCGATGTTGAAGTGCTACATGACTTTTGTATAAGGTTTTGGTTATCATCGGCCTGATTGTCTTCAATTTCTTCCTGTGAATGCGAAGCCGTGGTGGGTTTTTCTGTTATGGTACATGCCGAAGGTTTAGCTGGTGTCGCTGCAGTTGGCGCTTCCATAAGATGTCGATATCCACCTCTCATCGTAAACTCTGGAGGAATGATATCCAGCAAAACTTCACCCGACTCATGCAAACCGCGGATTACTTGTAATATCTCAGGAACTATACAACGCTAACATAAGACAATAGCACTTTTAAAACAAAGATTTACCATAAACGTATTCTAGGAATCCTCTGTTCTTGAAAACGCGTCTTTCCTTCATTCGAGAGATAATCTTCTCCCAAAAATTTGTTCGTGCGTTCCAATACGGCCAGCCGAACTGCATCAGCACAATCATATTTCCAGCTTTCTCGTCCCATCGCATAGCAGAGTCTATCGATGCCATTCCCCCTTGCTGCCCAGATTCACTGTCCAAACTCACAATGAGGTGCTTTATGCAGCGGACCACTAGTCCTTCCTGTGTTACTCGCATCATTCCAAAATCATGGCCCTGGAATATTTTGGCGGCGGTGTAACAGTCAGCTTCATCAGCAATGAAGTCTTTTTCACTTAGACCGATCGGTATTGGAAACACCGATAATATAATGGCTATTTCCAGCGTTGATTGCTACGACAATTGAGCTTGTCAAGTCTCCTACAAGTAAAAGTTTACACCTACTTGCAGACTCCCAACCAGCAGGTAAATTACACCAATATTATATAAAACACGGAAGGCAAACATAAACGGGATATCCAGTTCAGGAGAGCGGCTTATATTTTCCTTTTTATCACGACGCCGTTGAAGCTCAATCCGATCACATATGGTTTGTGAAAGCCTTAATGCTTTGGCTAGATTTCCTGGCATAGAAGGCTGCGGGTCATTGCTAATTGAGAATAATTTTATCAATGCCCCATTAACTTACCGATGAAAGCGATAAATCGCTACGCGTAAGGAGCACTGCGTTGTAGATGTCAAACGGTAGTTTGTACTGGTCAATCAGTTTACAAAATGCTGTACAGTATCCACCTTATGAGCAAACAAAGGAATCCGTAGAACAAAAGGTGCATCTACCTTCCTCCCAATCGCTAGAAACGCGTTTGGCTGAGGTCACCGACGCCCATTGGCATAAATCTACGATATGTCGCATACAATCGGCAGCTTTGCTTAGAATTTGCAGTACATCATCCACTCCTCGCATGCAATATGCATTCAATCCCTCCCCACGATCGGGAATATCAAACTTCATCCTCTTGCTCTGCCTTGCTGTAATCTCTGTGAGACATCGTTCCTTTTCCATTGCCATCAAACCAAAACCCTTGCTCGAAGCGCTAGTGATACCTCCATGCTGCTCATCGTCGCTTTTGCCAGAAGTTACTGAATGACTTCTTTTTCGGCCTACCTCCTCTGTCGCAGTGGATGGATCTTGATTGATCTGCATCGACGCGACTGGTGATTGAATGGCACATATTGGAATTAAACAAGTTTTTTCGTCAGGCGAACTGCCGTCTTTATCCAAACCGCAAACTGATGTGTAATACTCGCGGCTGAACTGGATAAATTCTACTGCTGCTGCCATGAATTCACACATCATTGCCACAGATGACCTTAATGCGTCGGTCAATACTTTGTTCTGTCCAGAGGTCAGGGACGCATTTTCGGCATCATCCTCAGTATGAAGTCGAATACTTGATCGATGGTCTTTCATCAATTGAAAACGATCAATATGGGGCGACCCATTTAGTCGCGAAAGCCCGTTATATCTTACATGCTAATCAGTTATCGACATATTCTCCTTCAAGCCATCTGCACATACCCACAGCAATCAAGCATTCCACAGGTAAACTTGTTCAGCTCGGCCCAATTCCGCTGTTCAATATAATACTGCTGGCCAATGAGCAAATATTGCTCAAACAGCTTGTACGACAAGACGATATAATGCTTGCTATCGGTGGATTTGATTGATGACTGTATATCTCCACGACCCAGCAATACTCGTTGTTTCCAAAGCCGGGGAAGCAGTTCAGTTACTGGAAACAAATATGAATAAGATGGTGAAGCTTACTATTAACGGTAATCTGTATATATACCCAACAATTTGACGCAGGCATTGGTATCTTCATGTGGTACTGACTGAGCGTACAACAGCAACAGCTTTATGGCACGAACCTAGCATTTTTGCAGTTAAGCCGTAAGCTTCGAAAAATCTATTCTTACAATATATTTGTACGCATGGCGTGGGTAGGCTTGAATGTAGTCGAACAAGATCTGAAAAGATCGCAAAGTGTCTGAACCTTCCAAATAGTCTGTCAGTGGATTCGGTCAGCAAACGAAAAGAGACGAAGCAATTAACCCTTCTTACCTGTGGCACCTTCGATCACCGACGATTGAAGTAATGCTGGGAGTGAAGAAAAAAATCCTAACGTATTCCATGAACAGACAGCGGAGCAGAAGCTACAACGTACGGGAGATATGTGTGTCTTGCGAGGGATCGATATGATCTGCAATGTCGACCACGTAATTTTGAAAGGCAGGGTTATCTGCGTGGTTGGTTTGCCTAAAAAACATTGTTAATGGTTCCATATACTGATCGGGTCCAATTCGTACAGCATAACGAAGCTTTGTATTGCTTTGTCTGTATTCCCTTCAACGACAGCAGCTTGATGGTTCGCAAACTGATATTTCATCGACAAACTCAGCGTTAACGAGCTTTAAGATGAAACAAGTTACCTCTGTAGCAAATTTGGAGAATGCCGTTGCTGAGGTGTGATCCTGTCTTAAGGAAACATTATCTTGATTATTTGCTATAGTTTGTAACTGAATTGAGTCGCGAGCTGTTGAGGTATGCTAGAAAACTAACTTGACTGAGCGTCTCCTGTCGTTTGACTTTGGGGATTGTCAATAGCTTGCCGAGACAATTCAGGTGGCGATTGTGACATGAGAATAAAGAACGAGGAGTTCCTCGGTCTTGCAGTCACCCGGAAGAAATCACCGACTGATGTCCAGGCTGGAACCGAAATTTGCCAGCGAATTATGCCTTCGCTTTGACCAATTTTTTTTTTACTTGGTTTGACGATGCCAAAGCTTACTTTGTATACATTCTATTTGCAACAAGAAAGCTTTTCTTTATATTACTGTACTGTTATGGTTGAATAATGCAACATAACCGTTATTATTAGACCGAAAGGGCAACTCCTGTTCTATTCCTCTCTAATGGTTACTTAATACCATCGTCAGGGTCTTCTCTTTCCTTCCCTCACCTACCCCAGAAATGAACATTGTCTTCTGTTACAACATTGTTTGATATTTTGCAGGATTATAAAAAGCTTCTCCCGCTGGCTACAATCCTCGATAACTATTTTTCAGAATTTCCATTTCGATTGAACCGTGAGGGATCCCACTCCTTCCTAACTTCAGAGTCACAGCTTTAGCTTTTTGCTGGGGGATGCACGGTTGGAAATTAGCGGAAGGATTGCTGCAGTTAGCGAATGCTAGAGACGACGATTTTTTTTAGGAGCATCAAACTGTACCGAATCCAAGCATGCTATAGGTAAAAACAGCTTAAATGTATAACAGATTAACTAGCATCTTCAGAATTAATAAGATATGCGTTAATTCCTTCAGCGAGCCAACCGAGAGAATCTATGTCTAAGATCGGTGTTTTCACGTTTGACGTTTTGCTGCTTAAGCGAAATGCTGCCGTACTCATTACGGAATTGCTTGAGCATTTGTGAAACTAAAGCGGAAATATGAAAGGTGCTTGTATTGGTTTGGTATGCGAATGTCATTCAGCAACTTACCATGAGCAATGGTCAGCTCAGCACCATTTCAACAGTACTCGCTAATGCAACGTCAAATATTTAGCATGCTTCTCGCTTTAAACTATAAAAAAAAAGCAAGGCCTTACATCAGTAGCTTGCTCACCCCGCACTGTTCACCATGCGTGTCATATGATAGCTTGCAACACACTACGTTGCAAGCAATAGTCATGAAATACGAAAACAAAGTAGCAGAGCAAGTAGTATAGCTTCTCATGCTTTTCTTAAGGATCGGGGAACAGTGTGTTTAGTCATAATATGCAGCAGCAGAGACCAATTGCCTACGGGAAGAATTTGTACAGCACGTTGCTGAGAGCAAAAAGAGACGTTTTAAAACGATAACGGCAATCTTTATCTGCTCTGCCTGTGGTCTCCAGTGAGTATATATGCTCTTATAAAAAGAGAACAAAAAGTTGAAAAGTTTGCGGCTTGGCACGCAACGATCTTTATACGTCAAAGAAAAGCCTGCGAGAAGCAGATTTGCTTGGCTGATTTCAGTTTAATGATAAGGGAAGTTCTTCTATCTTATGCAACAAAAAATTGCAAGTCTAAAGTAGCAAACCTCTCAGTTATCGTTGCAAAACAGGTTGTGTCTGAGATCTTGTGCTATATGTTTGATCCTTATCATTTAAAACTTCCCAGTTTACGCCCTATAAATCGATTGTGTTTTAATCTAGCTATTGTGTATACTGAAAGCAAACTGAGACTCACAGGGCTGTACCCAAACACCCATATCCCCTGTAGACGAACTAGAGCAGAGCAGAGACCTTGAGGAATATTTCCTTGGTGTAATGTTGTGTCGTTAGGTGGGCGTAGCTCCGAACTATAATGGATACAAACAAGCTTATCGTTCTTAGTTGCGTTTGACCCTTTTTACTATAATAAGGAAGACATTTGAAAAGCCTTTATAGGGAACATTTGGTTTGCTCTTTTTAGAGAATTCGAAGCTAACTTCCATTGTTTAAGTTCAGATTGCTTGATTTTGATTTCACTCTTCCTATTTACTTTGGGAAGCTTTTGGATACGCTTCCGGATAAAGAGAGTTTTCTTAGATAAAGCGGATGTGAGGCAGAAGAGTGTTTTAGCTTTTCAATCACCTTATACTGGCTTGCTGAGCAAAGCATGTTTGTTGTGACACGTGCTTTTTGGTAACGAGAGGTGGGTTGATAGTGAACTTCATAGGTCACTGGAACACCTAAAATATGGTTTTTGTTTTATTTGCGTGTGTTGGTAAGCAGGCACCCTTTTGGTCCCTACGAGTGACCCCGCTGGGACATCTGGCATTGAAATAATTAGTCCCGAAACAAGCCAATTACCAGGTGCCGTTTTTCAGCATTTCCCATCTCCCACGCTTCCCCGTCGAAAAAACCCCACACACATACCTCCACGTCGGTTTCACGTTAACGAAAAAGACCTCCTTCCATTTTAAGACTAGTTTGTCATCACTTTCCGAGGAACCAGACGCAGTTCAGTGAGCATGTGTGCTGTACTAATATAAAATAAACCATGGGCATCTGAATAATCTTCCACGACGCAAAATGAGATGTAATAAAGAGATAGGTTGGTTCAAGTTTGGTATCTGGATAGTATGGATTGCATTTCTATAGGTTGACCCAGGGCATTAACTCTCTTGTAAGGACAAAGGGTAAGTTACATAAAGAGACCCTTGGGTCCCTACTTCTGGACTTTCTCAGAAAGAAACAAGGCCTAAACCCAACCGAATTCAGACTCAGTCTGGGAAATTGGGAAGACAGCTGAATGACACAATTTTTTTTACAGTACTCGGAGATCATAAGCGAAGGAAAGAAAAAAAAGCGGGGGTGGACCTTGGGGGCGGGAAAATTGCTGAATCGGCTGAACCAATGAGACAATCCCGCTATGGCCCTTTTTACCCTACCAATGGACTTTTTAGCTTTGGTAAAAGGGAAAGAGATCCATGGGACGATGAACCATTGTCTGTTCGGCGATGATCGGATGGATCGTGGGAAACAGTGAAGTATGGACCACTCGGAACGACATAGAATCAAGACGGGAAGTGGACAAAGAAGAAGACGCCTTCACTTTTTCATTCTGCAATCATATGATATGAAAAGCAAGCGGGAAAATGGGCAACATTGGTATTTCTGTATTTGAATCATTAAAAAAACATTTTTTCTTTACTTCCCCTTGTAATCCACTTTTTCGTTCTATTCTTTCTTTTTCGCCCCCCTTCTCTTATCAAACAAATAACCATGCTCACACGCTTATTACCTCATCAACTGCCATCTCCTTACAGAAAGCAATCCGAACGAAAACACATCCCTAAATACCCACAGACTTCATCTATTAACGGAGAGGAAGAGGAAGTCTCTACTTTCCTCAATCTGGATAAGGTCGTACAGCAATATGGGACTCGACCAGAGCTTCTGGAGTTGATCCTTTCCAGTAAAGTGGAAGAAGATAGACGACGGGCAGAAGAAGCAAAGTTACGTCGTAAGGAAATCGATTACCTTCTCCACCAACATCAGCAGGATACAGACGATCACGTTTGGCAGCCCACCAAAAAACACTTAGCCAGAAATAGACCATCGTTACCGGCACTCGGCAAACTACACCAAAATGACGACCGAGCAACACTCCCTCGTCTATCCGTTCCCTCCCCGCCAAGACATCGCAAACTACCAAACCCAATCTATTCCACCACAAACCCAATATCGTCTCTAGTCGCCGAACCATCAGCAGATAGCAGCCGAACAGAGCAGGTCTCTCAACGTCGAAATAGTAACACAACCAATAACACCAACAACAATAATAATCGTGCTATACAAATGCTTCTAACGCCACCTCACCCCACCCCATCTTCCGCCATTCTCCCTCCTTTATCCTCCGCCACCGGTCTCTCTGGCCAGCCTCGGTCTCTCCCGTCCCATCCATTTCCCTCAAGGTAACATAATGGGATAACCATTTTCCCAATACTTACGCTTATCTTCTTTATTTCTACAGATCTTTTTCGGAGCAATCCACTAGCAAGCGCCAGTATACATCTTCGGACGATGATAGTGAAAATGAAGACCAGCTGGAGCGTGGCAAACTCTTCAGCACCGGTCTGGCACCGCCATCGCCTCCCAGTGAATCGTTGATACTCAAACAACAGCATCCTCCTCCTCTTCCTTCACATCAACATCATGGAAAGATACCTATTCCTCCTGTACATACGCGACCCAACAAGCGCCGTCGAAGGGAAATGCAGGCCATTACCACCATCATTGAAACACGCGAGTTTCCCTACAATGACGATTACCTATGGAAAAATAACGGCAATACAGTCCACAAAAAGTCTGGCCACAAAAGCATATACTACAAATGTTCTAATAGCGCCAAGGTAAAACAAAAAAAAGAAAAAAATAATCTACATGAACAATCTGTCTTTTTCATTACTTATCAAGCATGGCCTTTTTTCTTTCTTTAAAAAAAATAGGGTTGTCCTGTAAACAAGACAGTGACATTCAAGGGCGATGGGGAATATTTAATCAAATATCGCGGCGAGCATCTCAAGGAATGCAGCCGTATCAAGCGTATTGTTGATGTTTGACTTTTCCAAAGGACACAAGAAAACTGTATTGATAACCGAAAGTACCTCTTGGAAAGAAAGAATTAAAGGGCAATATATAACACCATCTTGTAAATAAAAGAAGATCAAACCCTAAATATGGGTGACTTTAAATAACCAACTATGCCTATCATACAACATCACTATCTGATTTGCCCTTTCTTTTCCCTTTGATTATCCTATGGTTTTTATAAGTATTCCACCTATAGTTCGACTATAAGCTTGGTTGTGAATTTCCGAAGTAGATTGATGAGTTCTTTTGCTATGCCAAGGTAAAAATCTGTAGGCAAGCAGGCTCTTTGGTATGTTCATATGACTAAATAGTGCTGAAGGATTAAATATTTCGTTATTTACTCTCGCCAATTTCTTTTGTTGCACGTGAGCCCCTGCATGCCATTTATCATATGTACAAAGATATCAATCTTTTCGTTATTCGATTGTCATGCCCTTGACAGGTTCCTTCCATCGATCCTTTAAATTGCATGTGATATTCAATGTATTAGTCAGAAATGAAGCAAATGAAATACCATTAAATGATAACACAAAAAGAACGAGGAGATTAAGGCAATTCAACCAAATCACTGTAAAGGGGGGGGGAGAGGGCGAACAAGTCATTAAGAAATGTCAAGAGCAACGATTTGTCATTATCTCTCCTGGGCGTTGCTTTATTACCCTACTTAGCATCCTTACTCAAACCAGCCTCAAGGTTTAGATGGGCTTATCACCAAGGAACAATTTATAGAATACAGCCTTCATTCTTGTATCTTCCAATATGTCTAACTCACACTTAGTCAGACTTACTGTAGAATTGATGTTTACATTCCTTTGGTTTTTCTTGTTAAAAAAAAAAAGGTGTTCTTGGACGATGGATAAGAAAACGCTGTTTTATTTTAGTGCAGAGCCAGGGGGACCAGAATGGGGGGTTGAGGAGGGAAAAGCAATGGAACGAAAATTTGTCCATAAATCTTTGATAACTGACCTCCCTAGATAAAACTCTGCCCTTTGATATGTATAAAAGGCAAACAATCCAATAAGAAAGAAGAGGGCGATGTATACATACTGCCTTCTCTGTTTGTGTCTGTCTGTCTTTTTCTTTTCATCTTGATTTGTTTACGCGTAGCTTTTTCAAGAACCCTAGTTTTCCAATCTCCATAATGAAACAATTATAAACGAGACAGCCAAAGTTCTGTTTGCTCTCATTTTGTCCATTTGACTTTTTATAAGCTTGGGGAGGGCCTATCTGCCGGAATTTGAAAGTCCCAGCCACTAGTTATTTGAAAGCAGTAGTTC